>JABGMY010000921.1:0-34009 GCA_014705525.1 Colletotrichum sp. HC292
TTGTGCTACCATGTCAGAACCTGGAACTGTACCGCTGAGCCATGTGTACAAAAGAGAGGACCCCTCATTTGTATGAGGCTGTTCTGAGTACTCATGTAGTTCCAGCACCCCGCTAGTTGCGAACATCCCGAGCTCGTATAGCAAGGGGACCCCCGATCTTAGTTGCCATTTACAGCCTCAATCAGGCCTCCCATAGAACCCGATGTGTTCGCGATCATCATACCACCCTACAGGCCAAAATTAGTCCAAACTCTAAATAAACAGGATGTTTGACAGCGGTATCTGTATTCCAGCTTGCAGATCGTCACGTTTTAATGGATATAAATGAATCGATGTTCCGCAGGCCACAACGATGCAGAAACCACATCACTCTCATTCTTTATCCATCAATGAAGTTCCTGACTCTTTTCTCCTGCGTCGCCACTGTGACAGCGGCCGTAACACCTCGTCATGCCGCCGAACCGGTTGAGAACAAGCTGCAGACCAGGGAATTATCCTGCGATGTTTGCGTGTAAGTCCAATCAGATCTTTTTGCAGACCGATCGGAATCCTCAACTCAACACTGGGACAGGACCACTGTCAAGGGCCAATCTACAACAATCTGGGGCCCTTTCTCGTACGGTTACGGTAGCGGAGGCCCGACCGCGGATAATATTTACGTCGGCTGTAACGTCGACATCGACCGCAGGAGCGCAACGGACTGCAGCCAGTGGAGGGTGTCGACGTCGGGCTCGTGTGGGACGGTTACCAAGCAGCAGATCTGCTGAGACACATGACGGTATCTGCATGGGATCCATGGATCGAGAGAGCGAGATGTTTCTTCATGTTCATAACTTCGTAAATTTACCACTTGAATGGAAAGACTGTCAAGAGAAAATAAGTGTTTTGAATTTGCCATAGTTCCTTTGTGCATTATGGAATTAATACCAAGATGCAAATTGTTTAATAATGACCAAGTAATAACCAAGTTCGGGGTTGCAGAAGCGGCGCAGAGTTGGACCATATTGAAGGCCATCTCCAACCTGAAGTTGAATTAGCTTGAGCAACATTGTCAATGTCACAGCTGATATAATTATGTTGAGTGCTACATAGTGATCTGTGACACTAGATTCAGCCATTCATACTATTAAATAAAACAGTATGCCGAGTATGCATTGCGATGCTGTGTGGAGAGAACCCGTTACGACTGTAGCTTTTCAGGCTGTATCTAAGAAATCTTAGGCTTTAAAGAATGGTTGTTCTCTTGATTTGTGAAGTCATGTCAGAGAAAACGAGCCTGTTTTCATTGCGGGCTCTTGCTTTCCTTGATCGCTCCTTCCTTAATCGCTCCTTCCTTGATCGCTCATGCCTTGATCGCTCCTGCCTTGACCGTTTCTGTCTTGAAGTTCAAATATTTCACCCCAGGACCCATCCAAATATTCGAATCGTTTTCCATTGCAACCGAGGGTCTGATTTTATTTCCATCGGCTGCCAACCGCATTGCCTTTTCCCTTCTCTTCACCACCCCAAGGCTCTCGCCAGGCGAGAGCAATCCATCATCGGTCTGGCCGTGGCTCGTCGCTCTAAACTTCGCTACTGATATTCCCACCTGCCATTTTCGATATCGTTGCCAGCGTGAGTACATGGTTGTGCGCCTCCGTCGTCACCTGCAACGATGTCTCTCAAGTGCAAGAAATCCGGGGATGAGTAGTTCTCACTGTCAGAACTTCCTATTTCTTTCTCCCTACTAACAGTGCACAGGGCTGCAACTTCAAACAGCGCGCCTCCGAAACGCCAAAGAGACATGAAAGAGTATTTTCCCAAGCCCCTACATCAACAACTACTGCTAACCACGCCATACAGGATCCTCAAGTCTCGCAACATCACATTCATCATTGGCCCTGAAAAGGAGCAGTTCGCCGCTCACGAGTCCTCCATCGCCGGTCTTTCCGAGCCGCTCCGTGTCCTAGTTACTGGAAACATGAAAGAAGCCATCGAGGCTAAGGTCATTTGGGAAGACGTTGACCCGGTTGTGTTTCTCACTTTGATGGAGTTTGCATACACTGGCAGCTTTTCGATCTCAGCCTCCCATCAGAATGAAGGCCCTGAGACGCCCAATGAACAGGAGATAGAGACAGAGGAAGAGCAGTCGGAAGGAGATGACGATATCAGAGACGAAAGCGAAAGGTACGCTGGCGAAGAAAAGGATGACGACAGCGACGGTAATGACGATGAAGACGATGACGACCATGACGTGGGACCGTCGTTGCTCGAAGAAAGTCGCGATCAAAAAGGAACTGAGAGGGAACATTGCGCAAAAAGCAAGTTTATCAAGAAGCACTTCCTCTTCGACAAATCCTGCCCATCTCACAGCAGCCTGGATACGGATACTATATCATGCGACATCGCGGCCTATGCAGCTGTTGCAAAGCTCTACGTACTGGCTGACAAGTATGACGTCTCTGCGCTCAAGAATCTCTGTACTTCAAGACTCGCTCGCAGTCTGTCTCAAGCCAGCGGCATCGACAATACTCTCAGCACCGTCGTTCACACTATTCGTTTTCTCTACGAACACACCTTGAAGAAAGACCAGCTTCGCCAGTTGCTCCTTCGATTTCTCATCGCCGATTTGGAGTGGGCCATGCGCAGCACCGAAGTTAGAAGGATGCTCAGCGATACTCCAGAGCTTGCGTCCGAGTTGTTTCTCTTGGTGCCCCATTACTACTGGAAGGAGCTTCAGACGGGACATACCTAGGTAGGAGCTACAGAGGACGATAGATCGGGCGGGCGACGACAATGGCGGAAATAGTAATAAAGATAGGAATAATGATAATCGTCTGCCCAGGTCAACATTAGCTAAAACGGCCAGTAGTTAAAGCTCTTTGGAAACATACTAAATCGGCGACATTCGAAGAACTAGAAAACTTCAGACAAGAATGGCCCGTTTCCCGACCAGCAAGAACATCGCAGAATGTGAGGCTGGGGATCATATCTCCCGGTAATGGTCAGCTGGTATTAGAAAGTAGCACCCTTGGAGATTGAATCTCAACTTAAGCGCAAAGCCGTACTCAGCCTCGGATGGGTGCCCTCCACGCCAAAGGTTCGGTACGACCATGCGCCCGAACATCCCGCAAACGACCGTTATTCGATCTGCACAATTGATTCTCCACCTTCGGAGAACGACAAAAGTGGTAGTATCTTCATTCCAGATGTAGTTTTCTTCATGCAGTTGCGGGGTCGAAATGCTTGTCTTCGATGAATTCAGGAAGTGTTGCGAGCACTTTGTGTGTGGAATGGCGCGACTGCAATGATGCAGTTGGCTGAGCCGCAGATGACAATGCAAACATGCATGCCAATGTAACATGAGATCTCGAAGATGATAGGGCGACAAGACGGAGATGTGGACGTGCAGGATTTGGATCCCAGCAGTGTTTCCACCCGCGGATATCTTACCAATTCCGGGCGGAGCGAATGAGTGCGAACGCTAGTGTTGGTTCACAGCGTCTCCTCGTTCTGTCTTGTTTCCCCTCACGCTCTCATATCTCTCTTCTGTACCCATAAACGTCTCGACGGACGTTCTTCATCTGGATTGTGCTCATAGCAGCTCTCAACAGCCATCTTCCCACGATCCAACATGGCAGAGCATCGCGCTGCCACGAAGTCTCCCGTGGGATCACCTCCCAAGTCACCTGAGGCTGCGACGCCGGGTGCCGTACCCCCCGCTCCCGATCAAGCGGCCGAGGCGACGATTGAGGCAAACGATGAGCCGGCGGATGAAGGAGATGGGTATTCCACAGCTTCCGATACCAGCTCTTATGCCACGGCTTCGTTATCGTCTTCTGTCCGGGACTTCAATTTTGAGAACAAGCGACGCTACCACAAATACAAGGAAGGGCGATATGCCTTTCCAAACGATGATGCGGAACAAGAGCGAGAAGATATGAAGCACAGCATGGTAGTAACACTATGCGGGGGAGCATTGCACAGCGCACCCTTCCAGAACCCGCAGAAGATCCTGGATATCGGTACCGGAACTGGGATCTGGGCCATCGACAGTGCGTTGTTTACATTGATGCGTTTCTCACCGTCATATGTCAAGAACTAATCGAAATCGCTTTTGCTCTTAGTGGGCGATGAGTACCCTGAAGCTCAAGTCACGGGCATTGATTTGAGCCCAATTCAGCCGGCATACGTACCGCCGAACGTTGCTTTCATCGTCGACGACGCAGAGGCAGAGTGGCTATACGCAGATGACTCGATTGATTACATTCACGTTCGAAACATGGGCGCAGCGATCAAAAATTGGGAAAAGTTGTTAGCACAGGCGTATTTGTTGAAAGCAAGCGGATGCCGCTTAGTAGTTAATAAGGTCTAGGTATGTCAGTCGATCTGGATGTACTTAGTGATGCCTTCTCGAAACCATTCACTGCGAGTGTATTTAGTGTTTCCATGCCTCGTAAGCCTCCCGTGCCTGATAATACATTTCTAAGGTATGTTTAACTCAGCACGCCCAGTATGAGACCTGCGACAAAGTCAACAAGTTTTCGTGTTGTGACTACCTAGATATAGCGCTCTCGTTAGTTCAGAACGCCTTCTACACATTCATGCTCGGTTAGGACCCAGAAGGTTCTCAAGTCACGCGCTGAAAATGTGACTATTGGAGCTTTACTCATGGGCGTTAAATGTGCATGTAAATCATGGCTTAGACTTGCTTGTAGAAGGGGACCAGTTGGCTATATGAACCTAATTACCCCTTGTGCTATGTACTCGTTAAATGGAAAGGAAACCGTCTCAACGTTTCTTTTCCGCTGGGTCTGTTTGGGTCGGGGCTGTTGCTTTCGGATCTGTTGGTGCCGTCTCGTCCGGGTCCTGTGTTGTCGGCGTCCTCGACCCCCCACGACCGGCATCACAGCCCTGCTGGTCCTTCAAAGCGCCATAGAAGCTCTCCCTATACGCCGCGTCCATCTGCGCCTGAAAATTGGCGTCGGTGAAGGGAACTTGCGTCTTCTCGTACTTGACATCTTGCAGAGCCTTTGCTGCCGCATCTGGGAGCGAGTCCCATCCGACGAGCGTACGCTCGAAGACCTTGTCGCCGTCGGTGCCCGTAAAGGGCGCCATAGCGGTATCGTGGATCTGTATCTTGGGGTGCGTCGGCATGTCCACGCCTACGGTTGTCGACTTGAAGGAGAAGTCGCCCGCATTCGCCGTGCCCCAGGTGAGATGGTCCGTCGTAAAGGAGATGCCCACCGGCCAGACGGCCGTCACATCGTCATCAACGCAACCCCAGCGGTTAATCCAGACGACAGCGCTAGCCCAGTAGTGCCGGTGGCCGTTGTCATCGCCCTTAGCCCAGCGGACTTTGGGCATGTAGTAGCTGTACATGATGCCAGTGCGACCCTGGCTCGAGCCGCGACGGGCGTAAACCTGAGCATTTCCGCCTTTATCACAGCCGCTTCGGCCAGCACCCGTTGGTTTTAAACCAGCTCTATCGAGATGGCATAAGTATTTTCGGTGTATGTGACAGGGAGGAAACAGTTGTGTCGCTTACCCGAGGTTTCCGCTAGCATCTGTGGCCGGGTAGGGATCGCAGCCTCCCGCGACGTACACGAAGGGGCTGAACCGGAGTTCAAGCTGGCCGTCTACGCCTGGTGAAGCATTTTGAGTGAACGCGACGACTTTGTCATGGTCGATCCAATTGTGTCCACCCGAGTCGTCTTGGCCGCGTGGGAGTACAGATGACACTGCGGTGTTGAAGAGAAGACAGCCCAGCAGGGGCCAAACCGCGACAACTACCATCTTGTCTTTTGATGAGTGTACGTAACGAAAGTAAATGAGTGGCTAGGCAGTTGCGAAAATGCAAGCAAACCCCAGAGAAATGAATGTAAAAGGTGACCTCACGATGTGCGTGGCATAAGCAGATCTTTACTCTGGCATACTTATGTTCCTCGTTCCGAACGCATTCTCAGTAGTGGCTTTAAAGCGGCCGAAAGCATATTGACTATTGCACACAGCCTCTTCGCTCACTACATACGTTACATCAAAGAGAGTTTTCCCCCGTGGCTTCATTTAGCATCCCCCTTCATTAACTCACGCCAACAAGGCGTTGAGTATACGGACGGTATGTCCGGACACAGAGTTATGTTCACACCTCGCTCCTTGTTATTTTCTTTGTGATCTTAATGACGTTGATCTGATTTCCCGGTAGGGCTGCTCTCTACGCTTCGTGTAAACTTTTACCTTCATATTACTGTGGGTAATAACACGGAACCTGGTGCCGAACTCTATGTGGCCGGCGGGATGTCTAACCGACGCATTAGTGTTTGCCTTCCCGGGGCCCCTTATTACTACGCCAGTCCACGCCCCTTAACCAACTGCATGTACAGAGTATTAGCAATTACGTTAACGTAACTACCTTACGCGTAGATGTTGAGAGAGTTGAACAATGGCCGGGAAAAAGTGATTCACTTCAGGAAACCCTCTGCAAGCCTATCCATATTTGACCGTCTATAACTTGAGACGGACCTTGGGCGACCTGATCAAGAATTTGCAGACTTCATGCTGATAAAGCCGAGCAAGCGGTTCAAACGCGGGATTCGAAGGAAAAAGCCAACATATTCGTCGCGTCCATTCTACCCGATCCGAAGGTGTCGTACAGATCTAGTGGGTAAGGCCCCGAGAGTTAAAGCGATACACCGTGCGAAAATGGAAGGTGGTTCAGTAACGACGGGTTTGAATAGAGTTTGCGCCCCGAAATAGCAACTCCGTCCGAGCCGCAGGGAGCGACGCACAGCCCAGCTACCAATGGAGGTGCCGAAAGCTTGTTAGTCAGGGGTATTCCGCATCTAAATCACCATTGAGCAAATTAGACTCATGCTCTTTATTGTTCTCGTACGGACGGATAATTTTGCCAATGAATCCGGCTCGGCTCTGATTACCGGTTAACGGTGGGTACTAGATTCCGATCGAGATTTTAAGTTGGATTCCAAGATGCCGACCACATGGCTTCACGGTCGGCGTCACCGTTTGACTCCTGAACTCGGCCTCAATTGAAATTACAATATGGAAAGATGCACATCACTCAGTCACTTGGAAGAAAAGCTTGCTCACTGCGTTATATAGATGGTTAGAGATGCCCTTAGTTCCTGCCTATTAGTTACCCTAGGTGCTACGTCCTCTGCCACCAATGCGACACTCAACGAGAACTTTGTGCAAAATAGCCCTTTGGGGCGCCTTCGGTCTCGTTGCTGTCAAGACACAAGACACAAACGGACTTCTCGCCGGCGACGAGAACGACTGGTTGGCATTAGACAACATCGACCCTTGGTATCTGCCCCCGGACATTGTCGATGGTGGTGACAAAGATGGCTCTGGTGCGTTCCAAACACCTGTAGAGATCCTACCAGAGCTTAAAGCTGACCTTGGGAACTACAGTCCTGATAATGAACGGCCGAGTACGCTGCGGTGTCGTCCCTTTCGACAAGAGCGGCAACGTGTGGACAATCCCCGCCAACGGCGATTTCGATGCCGTTGGCTACATCCTGCCCCGCGGTGGCTACGACTCCCGATCCGACAAGAGCCTAGCAGACTGCGTGCTGCGCGAGTCGAAGGAAGAAGGCGGCTTCATCATCGACGTTAACTCGTTGGTCCCCCTCGGGCTGAGCAAGGGTCAGACGGTGTACTGGTACAAAGGCACCGTCACCGAGACCGTCGATCCGACCGAGCCGCGCGAACGCCCTCCAAAGTCCTTCGCCGCTGCGGATATGCGAACCGAACTGCAGAAGCCGGCCAAGAAGCCACCGAAAAAGTCGGACATGCGAATGGCTTTCAATAAGGCGGAGTCGGCATCTGAGTCCAACAGTTATCGTTCGACCTTCAAGGCGGGCGGCGGCGCCTCGGCGTACTCATTCAAAGATGCCGGGGCGGCTATGGAAGTTTACAGCACCGAGTTTCAGAGCGGCAGCGCGCCGATCGTCAAAGTGGAGGCGGACTCGTTCTTAAATAAGCTCGTTGCAGAGAAGGCGGAGAATAGTCAAGACCAGACAAAGAACCAATTGAGTCTTGCGCGTATGATGGGCTCGGTGTGGCTCAGGAAGGGACTCGCGATCAAGCAGCTCAGTGCGGTAGAGTTTCTTGACATCGTCGATGATAAAACCAGTGCTGCGATAACGGCAGTCCAAGGTGAACTGGAAGCCGTGGCAGAAGATTTTGAGGTTGAGTCGACGGACTCGGTGCACTGGGGTCGTCTGGTGAGCACACCTCTTGGCGAAGCTGCCCAGAGCTTGGCTGCCGCGGCGGAAAAGTCGATGTCGAAGATTTCTGTTGCTAGTAGCCCCGTTGGTATCGTCTTTGATTTGGTTTGAGTAGGCATAGGATAGTGAAACGATTCCTTGCCTCGGAATAGGAAGTTGAGTTAAACCATAACAATCGGGCATCGTCCTTGCCTTTACCACATCAGTAAAGTATCATATAGGAGTTATTGAGGTGTGCTCAGCAAAGGAGCTTCGCCTGCGGCTTCCTATCTTAATGTTACGCTGGCCGGCTCTGTTATTCCACAACATAGCTCTCGCCAGGCAAACTGAAGAACTATGTATGCTGAAGCCAACGTTGCGTTTGGTCATAGAATCAAACAGCTCTTAACCTATGAAATGTTCATGATAACGACCCCGCAATAATGGAGCGCCCTGAAGAGAAGCTCGTTTAACATAAATACAATATTAGAAAAGCTACCCACTCGATACGCTATTGTCAGTGGAAGCTGTGCTGACACTTGCCCTCTTCATACTCGCCCGCTCGACTGTGAGCGACTGCACCTTAGCAGCAGTAAAGCCTAGTCCCGCCAACCGAGTGAAATGACGCTCACCAAACAGACACTCGAGATTCTGGTGCCATTCATTCCATGAGCGATCCCTTAGCTCCCTAGCGCGCCCTTCCAGGAGGCCCGGTGATCGTTGCTGCATCATAAGGAGAATCAAGTCCCTCCAACACGAATGAACAGCATCAGGCTTACTGCTGGAAACCCATTTACCGAGTAAGTTTGCGATATTCACACAAACTTGATCTGTGTTCCCCCGTATGTTCTCCCCGATCTGTTGGACAATCAAGTCTGTTTCCTCCATAGACTGCTCCAGACATGCTGTGGCAAGACGCATGTCGCTCTTGCACCATTGAAGAAGTGCATCGCGAAGCAAACTTCGACCCGTGTCGAAATTCCGACGCCACACAGGATGCTCTTCAAACGTCTCTCGAGGTATGCTCAACACCAGCTTGCTCTGAGGTTCCGTGAGAGACATACCGCAAAGCTTCGTTACTAAGTCACGGGCCCTACTATCTCGCTGAGGACTGTCAATATCTTTGAGACCATGGAAAGCCTGCTGTACTTCCCACGCAGATGGAATGTTTCGAAGGTATAACACCACGTCAGAGCCTAATCTTTCATGCAGCCACACCGATCGAAGTAATGCCAACCCGAAAGCCTGTGTTCGAAGACTGAGATTCTCGGAAAATCTGCCCATGTGCAACCGCTCATACAATGTCTTTTGTGCGATCTCTTGTATGTTCTTCGCATGGCACACAAGGCATAAGTCGTGGCCGTAAGGGACTTGAAGATCTTCATGCTCTGTCATGATGGGCAGCACCGCTGTGACGGCTTCCATCCGCTTAGTCCACTGGTCTGGATCTGATCCGCACTGCAAATAGATTTTCAAGATCTTTGACTTGGTCTCAGATCTCAACTTGACCGCGGCCTCTAATCGTCTGAGGTCTTGTAGGCGCACGTTTTCTATGCCAGGCTCTATGCACAGATTGATGAAGAGGTGAAGAGTTTCGGGACCGATCTCAATAGACTGGTCGAAGGCCAAAAGAAGTCTATCCAGATAGACCATCTCCGTTGGAGCTGTCTTATTGACCAGGCTTTCGAATCTGCCCCTGCTGGACTGCCGAAGGGTTCCCCGTTCCTGTAGAGTTCTGTCCGGTCCTTCGAGTGCGAAAACGGCAGACAGCTTCTCTCGGTACGGATCAAGCTGAGACGTGTTCCAGAGTAATAGCCGCGTCGGATTTGGTTTCCAAGCTGCCCACATCGTGTACCGCGGAATGAGGGCCTTAGCAAGCTTGATACATGTAGCATCTGGTTCATTCTCCTTGACAATGTTGTGTAAGCCGGCCATGATGTGCAATGCGTCACACCACAAATTTGACCGCCAAATTAGGTCCAGTTCTTTCTTCAAGTTCTTCAAAAAGTAGTGCCGTTGAAGGATAGTGAGTACGAATTCGCAAGTGAGAAACTGCGACTCAGGGCTTTCCCCAATAGCCCGAATTAATTTCCAGACAGTCGGAAACCTCTGGCTTTTGTCATTCTGGCCAGTGGCAATGACCAGAAGCTCGTTGGCCAACACAACCTCATGAGATGAAACTACTGAGATTGACTGGACATGTGAGCGGGCTGTTTTCGTTTGTACAAGGCATTGTAGATACACGAGAAGCCTCTTGTCGAAGAACGAGTCTGGTTGAAATTCATTTGGCTTGACTGAGAAAAGGTAGTCTTTCGCTGCGACAGCCTGCAAAACATGAATGCAGGACAGAACGCCGATTTCACGAGCAGGAAATTCGTCTTTCAGCTGAGATATTTCCAACTCAAATAGTGAGTCACAGTCGTCAGAAAACCTTTCAACACATCGTCGCCGAGGGAAGAAAAGAGTGGATTTCGGAGAAATCGCATGTGGCAAATATTCGTCGGTAAGCCGCTGAAGCTCAGATAAAGGGAACGGTGCGTTTGATACATTTTCGAAATATTTGATGGCCTCCGAATTGCGTATTCCCTGCTGCCAGGTCGGTCTCCTAACGAACAGCATCGGATCAAGTGCAGTAGTAATCTGGGCCCGTTTCATGGGTCAGCGGATATAGTGGTCCGTCGGACATGGTGCTTTCAAAGTAGTGATTAATTCAGAAGTTCATTCAAATAGGGGGGAGTCTGACGTAGAACAAAAGTGGTGGTGATGGTGAGGCGGCAGGATGGAGGGGGGGAGTGGGATTAGCTACATGCATCCGCTTTTACCAAAAGCCCTTGTCGCCTTGTTTCCTTTGGGGAAGTGGAAAAACGCGGAATGATGCAACTCGATGCGGATGCCTGCAGCCTGCTGAGAGCACACTCAAAGCTCCATGAGTCAGAATGACACTCAAGCACGGTATGCAAATAGCTAGAGAATACGGAAGAACGGCGAGGTAGCAGTTGAATGATTGCGTCATCTTCATCACCAAGTTTCATCGCCTTGCCCTTAGATTTATAACTCAACATGGATGATAGCTTGTATTTGGCAATTAAGAAGAGCGCGTAATAAAGAAACAAATTTATTTAAGTTACACTATCCTGATGTAGCAGGACTCGCAGGATCTCTAGTTTGCATCTCTATGTCCCGCCCCTCCTCGTACCTGGTACGATTTCGCTGTTGCGATGCAGGTCCAAATCTCATTTGTGGGTATTCATTTCTAAGAGCACTTAGGTATTGTGCCCGCTTTGTCCTCATTGCCGGTTGTGAGTAAAGGCTAAAAGCCTACTGCTGCCCAGTCGGTGGAGGATCCGAGTCCATCATAGGAAATGATTCAATATGCCGATCTGACGGATAGACTGGAGACGAAGACCTTAGTCTTGGCGACGTTTCACCAACCTCAAAGCCCATGGACGACGCAAGAATGCTTGGAGCTGGTGATGGTGACGATGCGTATCCTTGTCCCGTATGCGCATGGCGTGGAAAGAAAGGCATCGGGGTTGTTGCGTTCCGCCTGCCGCCCCAATATCTCGGGTCCGTGGAGGTTGTGTATGTCGAACGAAAATCAAAGCCATTTTCCCTGTCTGGTACTGCTGCCTCCGTCCTTGGTACGTCTGACGGGGCATCGGAAGTAGGATTTGTTGGGGTGAAGTAACGAGATGTGTCGCTGTGCCTGGGATTATGTCCCGAATAGTTGCAGTTGCCGTTGCCAGAGATAGTACTAAGACTAACACTTGGCCTCTTGCGTACGTGTGGGCGCCTGATCGGCTTGTGAAGCCGTCCACCCAGGCTGGAGAATCGTAATCCTGATTGCCTTTGGGCATAGTTCTGCTCCAATCGCGGGCTCAAACTTCCGAACTTGTGCTGCAATTGATTCAGGTATTCGTTAGCAACTCTCTCTGCATCCTTCCATTGTTCGGAATCATGGTAGTCGCCACGTGTAGTCTGTATGGCAATCCTCAGGGGTTGTTTCTGGAAGTCGCTCTTTCGGGCTTCCTGTAGGATCTTTGAAAATGGCGGCGACTGTGTTCTTGCACCTTCCGTGACATCCTCTAGTCTTTCAATGAGACTCTTCCGAATACAAGCCTCAATAACGCGAGCCGTCTCGCTGTCGTCAGATAACATTCTGCGGGCCATAGCGTACATAAAGGCGAAGAAACAGCAAGTAACCAGCCCATATGAGATGTCCTTGGCAACGTCGGCCTTTTGCTTGTTCTGGGTAACGGAGAGACCGATTTCGAGAACGGATCGGATAAAAAGAAGAATCGCACCGAAGAAAACAAAAAGACTATTCTAAAACAGAGGAAAGCGGATCAGCATGTCTTCCTCTTGATTGCAAAGCAGGTGGTAGGATAATGCACTCACCTTGGGCACCCGGGCTTCTTTCTTTGGAGCTTTGATGAAAAAGGTTACGAAGCCCGCAACTGCAGTAAGTAACGCAAAAACGGAATGAAAAACAGCTGTCGAAATTTCGAAGTTTTTCGTCTTCGTCGCGATGTCGCCGATGATGTTCAAGCTGAGGAAATTCATCCACACGATTGCTAAGGCGAGATTCAGAACCACGTAAAACAGAGAAACGAGAGCGACTACAAATATAGCAGCTTGCGCAGCTGACCACCAGTATTTTGCAGCATTTTCAGAGAAGCGCCTGGAGACACGCTGGTTCATTTCCCTCCATGTGATCAGATATGTACCCCAAAGCAGGAGGATCGCTGAGCCGACTCGCGCAAATCCCCAGACAGCAACAGCAATGATATAGCCGAAGGGGGCAGAACGTCGATCATAATGAAGCCACCTGTCGATGACTGCAAAGAAGTACCAGCTATAGAGTCTCAAAGTCAACAGTGTGATCTAATTATCCAATCTTCCCTAACGTGAAAGCAACTCACAAGCTCAGTAGGTAGGCCCCAAACCTGATATTTTGGAATTCTCGCCACACGTTGCGGGGGTGATACGGTGAGATACGCCTGAATAAGATGACGAACCCCAAACAAACAAAAAACCAAATGGTCACGAAGACAGCCCGAGGTAACTCAACTGTGGGAAGCTGCTGAGCAGGTAGCTTCCACAAAGTCTTGGAACCCATAATTTTGGAAGAGGAATGAGATCCGTGCTAGGCTTGTATGTTACTACTGCCAAGTCGAGCGTTTTGCGGCCCTTAATGCTTTCTGAACTGTGCCATTTACGTAGGATGGGACGAGATATGCTTCGCCCTGGTACCTTGACAGAGCCTCAGGGTCTACATGGAATCTAGATGGAAAGCGTTTGCGATTGGTGTGTCGAGAGATGTTTTCGGTGGTATAAGAAAGTACCTTCTTGTTTTAATCACACACCTGAATACCATCTAGCCATTTCAAGACAGTAATGCCTTGCATATGAAGACAAGGCGCACTGGCGCAGATCAGTTAGCCCATTATTTGGAATACGACAGAGTGAAATGCTCAATATGTACGCTAGCCAAGGGGATGAAAGGAAGTGGAACTTTCTGTGAAGGAGGAATATTGCATGATGCAGCTGACAGTTCAATGTTGATTGGTTGCCTGCCTGGGAAATGCCTGCCTGCCAGATTTTCGCGGTATGGTCGGGTAGTTCCACGTATGCCACACGCTTTTCAATGCGAATCCTACTGAGAGGTACATATCGAAAGCGGGATGTTGGACAGCAAGCTGGTGAGGCGAATTTGAGCTTATCCGGGCCTCCCCGTCACAAATACACATCTATTTGAAGGCCAGGCTGGCCCAGGCAGCACAGTAGCACTGCCTGTGATCATACAACCTGAATAACATTAAGGCTGCACCTTTCTACACTTTTGGCGTCTTGTAGACGCACGTCCAATCCCATGCTAGCTCAGGCATAATATCATGCTTTGAATGGGAATAAAAAGTTAGACACAGTCACCGACAGCCTCATTCCGCCCCCCACGGGCAGATTTCTGATGTGACCCTGGAGCCGCAGCCTGCTCCGCCGATCCATGCGGATGCTGCAGATATTTGGGGAGTTAGCAAAAACCTTTCCCAGTTCGTATCCGCTCATTCACAAGCACAGGCTTCTATGTTTATAGGGCAAACCAGGAAGCTCTAGCCGGAGCAGCTGAGGCCAAAGGATTAACGTTGGAAGGAGACCCTTGAAGGTGGCCAATAAAATCAAAAATTCATCGGCGATTCAAAATTCTTGCAGATCTCGCCCGAACAAGTAGGAGGTAGGGGGAAAACTGGCGCAATCCACAAGTCGTTGATTGAGGGTGCACGAAACCAAGAGACGAGTTCACGAACATGGCGCGCAAAAGAACGATGTTGCTTTGGCCGGTCAAGCCGTTTATATCGAACTGCAGGGTTCACATAGCTAATTATTTACCGAGTTCGTCCTTAAGAGACACTACATTTCCTTTGGAGATGACAGTCTCGGAGATCAGATCATCTCGGCCATCGCCAGTCCTTACCAGGCCAGGCTGGATCATAACATCAACATGAAGGTTGCTACTTGATTCCGTATCCACCATAAATCTCTCACCGGGCGTAATCATGTCCCCGTATTGACAAGACTCCAATGTTACCCGAGCTCTTTGAGCTCCCATTTCTAGAGCCAATACACCAAACTCTCTGGCGAGGCTTCTGATGAGTGCTAAAGCTTGAGAATTCAATTGACGGCCGCTTAGCCTCTCGAGAGTTTCCGTCAGGTCGTTGGAGACACAGGAAACATTTTGGTCAAACATGGCGATATAGCCCTCTCTTATGGCATTGGACCTGACGCCTCGAAGAATACCGTTGAACAACCATGCTCTTCCCAGATTGGTCTCCTTGTCTGTAGGAAAGCTTGAAGAGTTTGAGGTCGGGCCTGAAGTCTGTGAGATGGAGAAGCGATGTATCAGGCGAGTCTGTAACTTACCATCTGGATCTGGTCGAGCAAAGACCTGGTAGAACTTGACCAGCATCTGGAACCCTTCACCTTGGCTTCCGAGACTTCCGAAGCCCAAAGGGAAAGCGAAAAACCCTCGTATGATTACGTCCCAGCAAATGCTGATGACAAGGTTTTGCCAGCCTCTGCTCTTTTGTTGAGCACTTCGACCGAGATAGCCGGTACGATCGAGGTCTGTGCCCATAGTAATGTTGTCTGTCCTAGGGACGTGTAACGTCAAATTCTTCACTTGCTGTGAGAGACTTTGTAGTGTCTGCCTGAAGACACTATCATGAATTGGCTTGTAGTTGCCATTCAAGCTGTAAGAGGCAATGCGTGAGTCTTTGAAAGCAATCTTGCTGCTCAAATCCTTGACGACCTTGCCGTGGTTGTCTTCCATTTGTGACAATATCTCAGCATGCCTTAATTGCGTTTCTTCAATCATGGAAGCATGCCGAGCTGTGTCGGCGGCTCTCTGTTCCTCATAGTTTCTCCTGCTGTCTTCCACCTCATCTTCCAGCTTTTGTATTCTCTCGATGGCAAAGTTCATGCTTTGGATGTGCGTTTGCTCCGCTTGTTGCCTCTCTCGCTGTAACTCTTGAGTACGCACACGTGCTTGCTGAAAGTTGGTCTCGGCGGTACGCAGTTTGCCATCGAGAAAGTCTACGCTCTGTCGAGTCTTCTTGAGATCCTTAGTCAGAGCATCAGTCTCAATGTTCTTCGTGTTGTAGTCGTGTTGGAGCCGTGCAATGTGCGCTTGCTGTGTCTTGATTTCCTCTGCCTGCTTATCAATGCATCTTTTGTTGTCGGCAATCTCTCTTTTGAACTGCTGGGAGGTTCTGGCCTTCCGGTGTACCTTCGGATCTTCTCTCTCTATCATTGCCTTACTCTCCAGTTTCTTCAGGTCTTTCTCAAGACTCGCAGAATACCGCCGCTCATCTTGAAGCATCTCAACATAATCTTGTAGCTTGGCTTGTAACCTAGAGATGACATAGGCGGGTTCCACTTCTTGGACCTTCAAGCTCGGACATCGTATATGATGCTCTGTTGCCGACTCATTCCACCGAGCCGGAGTATTAGGAGTACATTCGGCGGAATGCGGATATGTAAAGTGATATGCCTGCGATGTTTGCCCAACAGGCCATGACGCGGCCATCTTCGATGGGTATTCGGCAGCTCGGGTGCCATAAAATGTTCCAGCCGTTGCCATCTGCTGCAGTTTCCTGCGTGGATTTGTGTTAGAGTAGGTGATGTTCATGCCATTTGAGGTTGCTTCTGGATAGCAGGGTACGGTGGGAAGCGGCTTTCGTGATACACCAGGTTCGAATTGTTCTTGGTCTCGAGAAAAGCTACTCCCTGGACCCCCTAAAGCCTGCGATTCATCGGAGAATGCCGCAACATTAGCGGGCCATTCAGAATCCCAGGTTACAGCGCGTTCCAGCGCAGTACTTCTTTGACTCTTGCCATGTTCAGTCGGTGTCTGCGGGATTGAAGTCACTATCCTCGATGTCTCCAAAGGTGTGACAGTGGTATATTGACCATCGGGGTAATGTCGGACTTGTGCTTGGTCTCGTGAAACATGATGATCAGATTGACGTTCATTATATGCCCTGGAGCTCTGCGGATGTAAATCGGTTGGACGCTTTTGCCAATCCGACTGCGGAAGCGGATGTTTTGATCTTCTTGCAGACTGACTTCGCTGCAGGTCATTGTGCTGTGGCGTATATTCGGTGCATCGGGTCTGCCTTCCAGAATTTTCAAACTCTTGTGCGTTTGGATGGTTGTCGCTGTCTGTGGCATTGGAAGGGGGCCCCCGCGATGCCGACACCCGGCGCGTACTCTCCGCGAGTGGATTGTTTCGATGTTCTCGCTGGGGATTTCTTTGGGTGTCTACGACGCGCGGGCTTAGAAAAAACGTACGCAAGCTAGCTAAGGCTCGTCTTGCAGTCCCTCTAGTATCATGATCATGATCATGATCATGATCGGAAATTGACATGTTGAAATAAACACCAGAACGATCTGCAATTCGGCGGGGTCTTCAACAGAGAAGTCACCGATATGGTGCGGATTCTGAGGTAGAGACTGGAGAACTGGGCGTTGGAAAATAATCATGAGCCGGATTCCTTGATGGCTAAGAGCCGAGAAAGCTTTGGAGATGGTCGGTATTGTCCGGTGGGGTCCATTCGACTGGAGAGATTTCTTTCTAAGGGACGAAAGTCCTTGCACCTCCTCGAAGAAGTGATACGTCCAGACCTAAGCGCCTCAGCGCCAACGAAAGCTGCGCCTTGCCTTGGCTTACAGCGCGCGCCGATGGATGTGGCCTGCGTCGCTTAGTGGAACACGTCATGCAGCCTTTTGGGAAAGTGGATGCAGTCAGGCTGTCATGTCACAGCTACCATTCGAACGAGACACCATCCCAGCGAGTAATGTGCATATCGCTATCAGAATTGGAATTATAGATCCACGCCCGTGAGGCTCGCCGTTATCACAAACCTGTTCTGGCCCTCTGCATCACCTTGGCTCACCGAAGGCGACAAAGCCATAAGAGCCATTCTGCGCCTTGGACATTGTCGACAGGAAGCAATATCGCGTACAGTTCAATTGCCTGCCATGGAGTTTGACAGCACCCCTCGCGGCTCCAGAGAGCTAGAAGGGCACGGGTTTCGGTTCATCATTAGTGTTGACTATGGAACCACTTACACCGGTAAGTCAAGCCAGGCGCCTTGCCATCTTCGACTAACCCTTTGCAGGAGTTGCTTGGACGCTCACCACCGGCCGTAATCCCAAGCAAGAAAGGATTGAATTGGTGGATAATTGGCAAGGTGCCGTTCAAGCGAAAGTTCCGTCAAAGTACACCTACACCGCATGCAACGGAACTAAGTGGGGATATGGCATTGGGCCCGAAGCGCTCGTGTTAAAGTTGACGAAGCTGAAACTCGAACCGCCTTCACTAAGTGACGCACTTCAAGAGCTGAAAACGTCTCTTGTTGATGCCCATCGTCTGGGCATGAATGAAATAAATAATCGCAACACCGTCGACGTTGGCGATGATTTTCCACATTACCTCACCAAATCACCAGAGCAAATAATCACGGACTACCTTACGAACGTCGCGAAGTATGTGCGAGGAGACATCAGAGCCAAGAAGGATCCGAATACCCTGTCTGAGTTCCCCATTGATTTGGTGATTACACATCCAGCAATTTGGCATGATCGCGCCAAGAACATCACCTTCAGGGCCGTTAACAAAGCATTCCGCGCGGAGTTTCGTGAAATGGAGCTCAATCCTGGTAATATTCGCTTGGTCACCGAGCCTGAAGCATGCGCCCAGTATACGATGTCCAATTTCCAAGGCGTGTCGACTTTGAGAAAGGTTCGAGATACTTTTCAAATCACCACTCAGTACTGACAGGCTGTGATAGGGCGACTGCTTCGTGGTTGTGGATGCTGGTGGTGGTACCGTCGTAAGTCTTCTACAGTAATCACTGAACTGTCATTGTTCAAGACGCTAAATGCAGCAGGATCTGCTCTCATACAAGGTTGAGGAGGTTTCCCCGAACTTCAGGGTCTCTAAATTGACCATGGCATCTGGTGAGCCAAAAGCCCCTCGAAGCGACCCAGCCCGTTGGCGCTCTCCCTTTCCATTCTGATGAATACCAGGCAGCAAATGTGGTGCGACTTGCATTGACGACTATTTCATCAACCGCTTCCTCGTTGAAAAGCTAGGAGAAGAATACTGGGCACTCATAAACGGACAGCATCCGGACTATAACGATCCTCGAGCTTTAAAAAAGCTTGATAGAGAGCTTCTGGATCTTTTCGATGGCCCAATCAAACATGGCTTTGCCGGCCCGCCTGACGATGGTCTGGACCCTCCATCCCAACTTCTCATTCTGCCGGAGCCTCTAGATAGATTCGTCGATGATGGTCAACTGCTTATCACGTGGTAAGTTGGACAGCTCTGCAGGTTTGTCTGTGGGAAAGAAGGCTGACATCCGTAGCGAGGACTTGGAAGATATGTTTGAAGTATCGGTCAAGGGAACCTTGGGACTTATCAACCGCCAACTTGCTCAAATTCGAAATCAGAACCACACTCCAGCAGCGATATTTCTCTCTGGGGGTTTTTCTCAAAGCCCATACCTGCGTAAACGGGTAAGAAGCCTCGCTGATGCGAATAGCTGTCAGCTGTATTGCGAAGGCGACCAATGGACTGCCGTAGCCCAAGGGGCAGTTCTCATGGGTCTGGGAGCTGGCTGCAATGTGCCCCCGGCACAGCTTCAATGCACTGTCAACATTGGAGTGGTTCTTTCAAGCAATTTCACCAAATCTGCCCACCAAAGATCTCAAAGATACGAAGACACATTTGACGGAACTCTTAGAGGGGCCAACGAGATCAAGTGGGTCGCAAGAAAGGGAGACTTGGTCGGCCCAGAAACTGGTATCACTGAAATTGTCCCCGTTCGGCAGAAGTTTACTGCAGGCGCCGATGGAACTGGGCGCGTAACCGTTGTTCTCAGTCATAAGGATCTTCTGCCGACTGAAACGCACGTCTATCAGGCGAATGAATCAGGTAAGTGTGCTATAATATCTAATGACAGAGCAAGCTTGCTAATCGTTGACTGCAGCCTTAAAGAAATTTCAACAAGTGAAGCTTGACTATGATCTTCGTAAGATGCCCCCTAGCGTTTTTCGGAAGCCCCCGAGCCTTCGTGATTCTGTCAACCCAGACATTACAGGACAGTATTTCGTGGAAAATATGCATGTAGAAATCCGCGTCAGCCAGCAACAGGGCGGGCAGGCGTCGCTGTTCTATGGTGCTGCAGGCGAAGACCGACTGGGTCGAGGCCCTCCTCTGGCTTCGGAGAGTTTCGAAATGCCCGCTGATAGGGAATAGTGATGTGTCGATGGCATGGGTGTGTACATAAAGCTTGATTGGAGGTGGTGGTGTGGGCGCAGGGATCAGCAGGTTGCATGATAGACACGCACGATAAATCAGGCAGAAAGATGTGCTTGAAGAGTCATCCGTATACGAAATGTACAGAATTGTTGCTTACAACTGCAGATCAGAAGTGCAAGAATGACTAAAATGCATGAGGCCTCTTGCATGAATCTATTGAAATGAGGCGTTCGGGCCCACCTACGTCCAGCCTTGCTGTCGGCCGGAGTAAGCGGTCCGTCATCAGGCTCTGGGAAGGTACATTGACGAAAGGTACGAGTAGGCTATGATCTCCAGGGATATTCAAGGCATTCCGGATGTACGCCACTGCGAATTTAAGGTCAGACTGGATGAGGTGTCTTCTCCTGGCAAAGACAACTTTCCACTGCGGCTTACCTACCACTATTGCACTGCTTCCTTAGGATAATTTCCCCTAGAAACTGCGTCACAATTTCACCTCAGTTTTCTCACTTCGGCAACATGGACTCGTGGAAAGGCCACAACTATTACACTACAAACATTTCAAGATGGGTAGATTTGATGAACATCAGCACTACTGACTGGGGTGTCGGGTGGCTTCCTCCCAACATTGTCGCAATTCCCTACGCACTGAACGACTCTATAGCCGCGAGATATCCCGAAAATACTACCTTCATCGAAAATGCCTCTAAGACTACAACGGGAGACCGAGCCACTGAGAAGATTGTTTTTGGAGTCGTTTCCGGACTTGCAATCTTGTGGGCAGTTGTTTGGCTCTACTACAGTCTCAGAACAGACGGGTTCGAATATCGACGGATCAATTTGGGTTCGTCCGACACCTACGGGCAGGCAAAGTCTCGGAGAGACTCCAGTAGTGAAAATGGGTCCTCACAGCTCATGGACGTCGCAGAATTCAAGCGGAATCTCATGAAGTTTTATAGTCAGATCAAAACTGGGCTGGAGTACGAAGACAAACCCAACAACGAAGATGCGTGTATCAAAGGAGACGACGTGGAGGCCGTGACCAATCTGTTAAGGACAATGTACGATCTTGATCTTAGTATCTGGAGTCGTCAGGATATTCATGCTGGAGAGAATCACGAGATACACAACGCGGAGTCTCGCGTGAGGAGCAACGCCATCTGGGCAGAAGTCAGGAAGATTGTGGGCAAGTGGGAGGTCGGCTTGACAAACGGGTCCATGCGGTTACCGCCCCATGAACAAGAGAACATGACAGATATTGTCAGCCTTTTTGGTCAGTACCGCAAGGACCGCTATTCGGAAGATATCGTCTTGTGACCGAGAGGGCTACAGGTATACACCACATATGGCCTGTTGGCCCAGCTGTGCAGCACTTAGCTGGGTATCTGCATAGAATTCGAGATAGGATAGATTGTACACGCCCTCCCAGCTAGCTTCTTGACGTATTTTTCCACATCCATCTCTATCGCCACTGATCCCTTTCCATATAGCAGATGACTGACCTGACATTCAGTCATCTTTTTCCTCGGTTGAGGGCACTTTTGTCCACGTCAGCTTTCATCTCCCATCACCTGCGACAGACGTCTTGGGTTTTGGACTAGTTGAACATTAAGGCCA
Source organism: Colletotrichum sp. HC292 (assembly GCA_014705525.1). Lineage (NCBI taxonomy): Eukaryota > Fungi > Ascomycota > Sordariomycetes > Glomerellales > Glomerellaceae > Colletotrichum > Colletotrichum sp. HC292. The sequence continues at coordinate 21,649 of JABGMY010000921.1, forward strand.
ACATTTGCTTCTGGCCTCAAAAGCACCTGCTTCAGCTGCTTCAGCTGCTTCAGCAGCTCATCATGAGCCGTGTGCATCGATGTCTCACCAACAAATCTGTTAGTGAGCTTAAACGCTACACCAAGAGCAGAGTTGCTGAAGTAAATCCAGTTTTATTTCGATAGAGAAGACCAAACTCCTGGCAGGATGATAGCAAAACACTGTTTAAAAATATCAAGTGAATTCCTTTTTTTGTTCAATGGCATCTGTAATTGACGGCAGTATGACTATTACGTTTGTTCTGTAGTGATGTCAAGAAGAGAAGAAGAACATCATGACTAGACCCATACTGGAGCGCTTTCGTGGCATCTACTTGTACCCCACAAGCTATCAGTCCTAGGTGAAAAGAATCATTTACTGCAACATCCTCTCACAATTTTCAGTCCACATCTCACACCAGTAGTCCTTGCCGGTGACGCCGACATCCTCCAAGGCCGGAGGCATTCTTTCCCTCGCTCACAAGTTTATTAACTCAGCTTGCATGGGAAACACGACCCGGTCCTCCTCTCCTGCCATTAACATCAGACATCGGTTCACTTCACTCTTTCTTCGCACCTTGCCTGTTTCTACTGGCATGGCATCTTTTCAATTGAACATTCCCTCGACGATAATTTGCTTGGAGGACCAGGGAGGTGCGACTCTCTCCCTCACATCCGACCCCACTTTGTGGCGTCCGAGCGTCTCGGCCCGCTAAAGTCAAACCCAGCAACTACCTACCTACCTTGATAATCTCACTTTTTACCATCTCCAACTTTCATCGGACTCTGCTTTCGTTCCATCATAAAAGCGGACAGGCAAGTATCAAACCTGAGCAGTTGAGAAAATACCTGCACTTTTCTGCCCCATAAAACGATGGCTGGCAGAACCATCGTCGACACAGAGACGTATGTCAAGCCCCTCCCCCTTTCCGGTCGAGCTTACCCTTTTGAGTTGAGTGCGCGGCTGCCAACTAACAACTGCCAGCATCTACACCTCGCGGGTCTTCAATTTCATTGTGGGTCCAGAGAATACGACATTCCATGTCCATGAAAAGCTCTTCGCGCCTCACTCGAAGGGGCTGACACGGATGCTAAGCAGCGGCATGCGGGAATCCAAAGAGGGCATCGTCGTTCTGGACGATGTCGACAAAACAACTTTCACGAGCTTCCTGGACTACGCAACGTATGGCAACTACAAATTCCAGAGGACTATCGCTTCAGAGAACACCCAGTCGACGTTAAGTGACGATGATCTCACGCCAGAGAAACGGTGTGACTCTCTACATGACCATCTCGTCCATTACGACCGTCGACCGGACATCATCGAGAGGAAGCCGTATTTAAAGTACATGGAGCTCTTTGTGAAGAGCGGGGAACAACACGGGCTTTATGCCCCTCCGACGTACCTGCTTGAACCCGACGAGCTCGGCTTTGACGTCGATCTGGACTTGAAACTCTCCAACAAAGAATTCGGCGAAGTCTGTCAACACCATGTCAAGCTCTACGCCTTCGCCGACAAGTGGGACATCTCTGAACTCAGGCAGCTGTGCCTTCACAAGATCCACAACTGCCTCACCCGCGTCAAACTCTGCGATAGCGGATATCACTTGCTTTTCGCCCTCATCAACGATGCTTACAAGAGCACCATGCCTGGAGACTTGCTCCGCAAGCTCCTCACTCAAATTTGCGTTGCGGATATCAGCCTCATCCGCAGCATGCCGGGATTCCCTCGCCTGGTGTGCCGCCTTCCGGAGATAGGTCTAGACATGATCTTGGAGGAGCCCAAGTACTGGGAGGACAGGCCAAAGGCCTTGGTCGACGTCAAGAGCAAATTTCCATCACGACCATACATTGGCGACGAAGATCAAAAGGGAAGCGAGACATCTTGAAAATGGAAGCAAAAAGTCTACAGCAAAAAAAATCATTTTCGGGCTTTTTTACGGGTAACTACTCAAACTTTGAATTTATGGGCGATTTGTTATTCTGGGCAGGGCAGGGCAGGACTATTTCGGGAAGCGGCGTTGGGGGCACCTTGCACATTACGACTGCGAATTATTTGTTTTCGCCGTCTACAGTGGCCAATTTGAGGGCGTAGTGGAATTATTTGGATCTTCGTCTATCCCTATGCATGAAAGCTTTGGTACGTGCTGTTCCGTGACCAGATCACAGTGCGTCGTAGTCCCTTCGAGATACGGTGACATTGGAGCACGTCGATCCTCCTCTTGTAGCACTAGGCACCCGGAAGCACTCGTTAGGGCAGGGTGCGCTGGCATTGTATTGCCATGAAAAGAGAGGATCCGTTTCGTTGGTAAGGATTTGACCGATCATTGATGTTTGGTACCCAGGGAGTTGCCGAGACTGCTGAAACACATCGTACTTCATAAATCGTTAGCAAATGTTGATGAGAGGAAGTCTTGATCCACCTACGCTACTCAATGTCATAACACCCCAGCCAACATTGTAGTTGTGCTGGATAGTAGTGCCATAAATGTATTCTGTGAATACCTTGTCAGCGTTCACCTTCACCAGAATAATGCCGCGTCCCAGCTGACCTTTGAATCCTGCCCAACGAATGGCACTTGCGCACTGCTTTCAATTAGTCAATGCTGCTTTTTTGAGACTTTCGGACACGAACCATAGGGCACGACTCGGCGTTGGTGTAGATGGAGAGGTCTCCCCATGCGGCATAGATCTCACTGGGTAGGGGTGAGCAGTCAAGATGACAAAGTCTTGCGATAGGACTGGAACAAACGTTGGCGTCATCCCCTGCTCTGTGAACTTAGCCGTGCAAGCGTTGATGGCTGAAATTTCTCCGTGAACTGCATTTCGATTAGATTGGAGACATATCCGTTGATCAACTTAACGTACTGGTTGGATCTCCCGTGCGAAAGTTCGCGCCCTCGCAGACAACTTCGTCACTCGTGTGATTGACGATGATCGAGCCAAAGGCGGCAAAGGGGCAACTAGAAACTCTCGGTCAATCGCAATCCATAAGATAGCCATGTACTCTGGGAGACGCTTACGGCCCACTTTGGCGGTAGAGGGCCTCATTCGTCTAGTGAGAATGTTAGAACACCGCAATCGAAGTCTCAAGATTCTTCGCATACCTTTCTCATGTACTCAACTCGCTTCGTGGCTGGAACAGAGTTGACCGTCAAACCTGACATGTCCTGGTCATCGTTTGGAATCACAAAATGGGCCGAGCAAACGCTCAGCGCTCCCAAGGTGGACAACACGATTGACTTCAACATGGCGATTGCGCAAAGGTTGGAGGAGTCAAATAGAAATTTAGAAGACTCACTTAAACAGGACATCTGACGTTATTTATGCACTGCGATACAGCTCAAGATGCCGCTTTACCAAATCCTCCAAGAGATAAGAGTGTCCGGGATGATGGCTGGGGCCCACGTGCCTAACCCAACCACCCGGAACTCATGGTACCACCATGCTTGTCAATTGAAGCTATCACCATGCACTACCCCGCAAAGACCCGCAGCTGCGAGGGGGCATGTCGTTAGCGCAACTTCCCTTATCATTTCCCACATTGCGGTGACAGCTTGGCCGCGGATGGTTGCTGCGGTGCTGCGGGGGAATTCCCGAGAGCGGAGGATGGCCGGGCGATAAGATAACGGAGCATTGCACCGGTGTCGGTCAAGCTGGAAGTGGTAATGATGTCTAGGTATTAACACAATTTTGATAGGACCTAAGCTTAAGCGTCGTGTGTCTTAATATGTGCGAGCTTTGTGTCCAAATCGTTCAAGCCTAACTCAAACAACCACCGCATACGATCCACGGCGGGCTTTTCCACATCCACATTGTTCGCCGACTTCTGCCTCTCGGCCTCCGGAGATCTCTTCAAATTCGTGGCTCGCGTCATTTGGAGCACCTTGTCAATCTTTGCCTGTCGCCAGGATTGCCAAGCGCCAAGCGCGCGAGGTCGTTCTTCCACGGTCCAGCTTCCAGACAAAACCTTTGCCAGAGAGTAGACATCTTCCAAAGCCTGGTTAACACCTTGTCCTGACGATGCCGGCATCGCATGAGCAGCGTCCCCGACGATGATGACATTTCCCGATGGTGACGACCAACTAGGCAGCCTGGGCATCGTGTAGAATGGCCAGCTCAACAGGCCCTCTGGACGTTTGCACAATTGATTGATGATTCGTCTTGCCGTGTCGTGCCATTGATCATAGTCCTTTCGCATCAGGGAAGCCAAGGACTCCGGGCTGGCTGCCAGATCCTGCCAACCCTCACGGCCTTGTTCGGGATGCGGGAACTGCGTTCCTACCATGAGCGTTGTGCCGTCAGATTCTTCAGGAACCATGAAAAGACTACCCGGCTTGCCTTGGATTGTGCAGCTGGTAGCGAAAAACTCCTTGTCGGGCCATTCGACAGAGTCGGTCGGGATGTGCCCGTACACGCAGAACACACCCGTGTAAACAGGAACGAGGTCTGTCAGATAGTGCCTCAGCGTGGAGTGAATACCATCAGATCCGACAACAACGGCAGCATGTTCCGTCTTCCCACCAGCCTGAAATGTGACGCCTTCAGGAGAATCGCTCATAATCTTCTCGAACTTGGCGTCGAAGTGGATTGGGACTTCACGTTCGGCCAGCATCTTCTTCATCTCTTGGAGAAGAGCAAGGCGATACAGACGATAGGCAGGGTATCCGTATACTTCCTTCGAAGCCAATTTCATTGTGTCCACAGTCTTGTCTTCGCTATTCTTGGTGATGCTGTCTTCGAAGAGGAAGCTTTTCGGCTTGATTCGGCTCAAGACGCCAAGATCGTCGAGGATGCGGCATCCGTTGGGTGTCAAAACCACACCGCTGGTGAGTATATCCGCATCCGCGCTTCTGCCCTCGTAAATTCGGCACGGGATCGACTTTTGGTGGAGGGCTAAGGCAAGAGCAGTACCCTGAGATAGCTGTTAGCTCACCCACAGTAGCACGCTCGGTAGTGCTATGTGAGAGGGGACCCACGCCAAGGCCTGCGCCAATGATGGCAACGCCGTTCTTCTTGATGATTTCCATTGATATTGAGACTGAAGTGTTCGAGTGAGCTTCTGCGATGAGTTGGAAGGTTTCGTGACGGGATTCCCCGCGAATGATCCGTAAGGTACTTATATCAAGCTACCACGGCCTATCAGACGGCGATTGATGAGATGAAACCGCCGCGTCCGAAAAGCATGGCCTTGACGGGAATTCGGGTGATGGAAGTTAGCGCCTGAGCCATTGAAATGCGAGTAACCTGGAATGCCGTATTTTGTAATGTAGGGCCTGCCTAGGTCGACAGGCTATTGCTTATTGAACTGCACGAAACATTGGCGTACTGCTCCAGGAACCAGACAGCCATAATTTCATGTCAATGAACACCATGTCCGTGCTCACCAGAAGGTTAAACCTGACGGCTCTTCGCGCTTCGTAATATCCACAATATTCTTCGACCTCGTCCGATGTACGGTGTCAAGAACGACCACATCTTGCAATTCGACGGCCATTGTAGCTGACCAAACTGGATTGTTGCCAAGGCTTCGAGGAACATTTAAGAAAAGCCGCACTGCCAGACTTAGGCTGGCTAGCCGGAGAATATGCCTAGCTCCGACGGCCGCGGAGTCTACGTAAATTTCCGAACCACGAGAACGACTGCACGGCATATACAACTGCTTTCTCTGTGGAACATTACAGCCGACAGGAGGTTTTGGAATACTGGACAGGTCGATTTGACTAAACAATACACGTATAAGTGCATTCAACAGCAATGCGTGCCAGAGTCAACCTGTCACTTCCTGCTTTTTCCCCGGATGTTCAATGATCGGCGACAGGACAGAAATCGTCAAGAGAAGCTATCTCCTTCCTTCATGGTTAGTCATCGCATCTTACATGCGAGTTGCGGGGTGAGGCTTTTGAAGTCTACAGCAAGTCGTGCACAGAATGCGTTTGCATTCTGGAAGCGACTTCAAGTCGTGGTCCACAGAGTTTGGCTCCCGCTCAGTTTGTACACCCTCACTATACCAACGAAGTGTCCTCAGTTGCCGGCATGGCCATTGCCAATTAAACTAACATGATGCCTTCTATCTTGCGAAGCTAAGAATCCGGCAGACGGGTAACACGATGTGGGCCACAAGACTCGTAGGTGTAATTAGGCTAAGGAGTCCTGTTTGTAGAAACCAAGTCTACTCAACACTGAACAACTTGACACAAGACTGCTGTTAGGAGCCCAGAACAAAGACCACATCAGCATTTTCAGATTAATATTATGTTTGGATTACCTTGTGCCATCTCATCCCAGATCCAATCGATAGAATGATGGTTTTTCACAGGCCTCGGGCCTCTGCTCGTCCATGGTTACCAAGGTTCATCTTAATTAGTGCAACGTCATCTCACTACATGTAAGTATGAGCAATTCTATTCCAACTTTCAGTCATGGGAAGACCAGGCTTCGACCGAAGTAATGCTCGTGTCTTCTTTTGAGCCGCAGTTGCCACAAATCGTCACCTAGAGCTGCGCAACTTTGCGTCAGCTCCTCAACACGGTGCGCCTGTAGGCTTTAGCTAAATCGTTTAGGTTTTGCGTATTCGCAAAACTGAAGCTGTGCCTAGTTCGCCTCATTCTGAGGTCGATGCCTGATTTGTCGAAGATCGTTGGAGTTTCTCGTTGAGTCATTTGTGAGAGAGTACAGGACGTGCGTTCAGGCGATAACTAGGCTGTGTAGCTGTGCTCGTGAGGATTTCCCCAATGCTGGAGTTTTAGTGGAGCAACCCAAACAGTGGACAAGGGTTCAAGTTCTGCAGGGTCTCGAGTCCGCGATCATAGCGACCCTCTATTACCCTCTCTTTCTCCAGTGGTTCGGCCGAATTGATGAAGAGCTCCATCGTATGGAAGGCGAATCGTTGCGGGGGCAACTAATCTTATAAACCCCGCCAGATTGCTTTTGTGTATCATGACGTCGGCCTCGCAATTCAAGAAAGTCCGTTTCGTATTTGTTTCGTACTCGGCATGGATCTCGTGATGGCCCCGGATGCTTCCTGGATGCGAGACCGAGGTGCATATGAAGATACAACTACCGGGCCAAGTCCCGCCATTCACCTTTATCATCCCAACCCCGCCCGCGTCGTCCCCTCCGCCTGCAAGCACACAAGCATCTGCGTAACCAAACCCAAAGTCGCACGCGCGCGAGCCCTTCACGATGGCCGAAGTTCAGAATAATCCCGCAACGACCACCGAAACGACAGCGTCGACCACGGGCGCGCCCGCGGACGAGTCGCAGATCATTCAAGAGGCGCCTCTGTTGTCCAAGGTCAGGTATGGCGCGACGGCTTTCGCGATCCAGAATTTCGTGGTCAGGCCTGCGCTGTTCCTCCGCGACGTCAAAGCACGCATCATCCCGTCTGAGCATCGCCCAGACTTCGTGAAGACGTACGAGTGCCGACCGTATCTTCCTGTCAGGTATGCATGCAGCCAGCGGCTAAAACGAATCCTTCGTCTGTTAGAGACCTGCAGCTGACAGGTGTTCCAGAATCTTCTTCCCCAAATGCTTTGACAAGACCTCCGAGGATAAGCTGCCTGTTCTCTTCACTATTCACGGAGGTGGTTTCGTGCTCGGAACCCCCGACGACAACGATGACTGGAACGCGGCATACGCTACTCAGCATCACTCCATGGTGATCGGACTCAACTACGCCAAGGCCCCTGGCAATCCGTTTCCAGGCCCGATTCATGACTGCGAAGAGCTCTTCCTCGCCGCATTGAACGATGACTCCCTGCCTATAGACAAGACCAGGATCGCTCTCGCGGGTTGGTCTGCGGGTGGAAATCTCTGCCTTGCGATCTCGCAGCTGGAGTCCGTGAAAAAGCATCTGTCGGCTATCGTCCCACTGTATCCCTGTACGGATCTCTCCCTCGAGGCTGAAGAGAAGGCCAAGACGCGACGATACAAGCCTGATCTGGGCGGTTTCCGTGCCAAGGAGAAGGACTTCCTGCTCAGTATCGCCCCCGTGTTCGACTGGTCTTACAAGGTCCCAGGCGAGAGCGCTCGCAACCCGCTTATGAGCCCTGCGTATGCGCCGAAGGATGCTTTCCCCAAGCATGTCTTCATGATCGGCTGCGAGCTTGATCTTCTTGCCCACGAGGGTCAGCGACTGATTCATAGCCTGGCTGGGCGCCCGGCCCCTCCCGCTGTTGTGGGCAAGGAGGAGACCGTGGAGAAGGGCGAGCTCATCCTAGACGACGAGAGGTTCCACTTCGAGGTTTCGAACCCAGATGGAAGCCGATACAGGTGGCTGCTGGTGCCCGACACCGTTCATGGATTTGACCAGCATCTGGATGGCATCGTCCGTGACCCTGTCTTGCTCGAAGACGCCCAGATCAAGACGCAAAAGACAATCAAGATGATTGGAGAGTGGGTCCTCAAGGCACCTCCCACAACCTCAACTTGAGGCGATGTGCCCATGAAGCCAAAACTCTGCCCGAGCAAATGCGCGACCCCACTGTACACGTAATAAGGGACTGCTTTTTAACCATATACCAAGAAAATATCCAGCAGTGGACGAAAGTTTTAAAGTATACCATTTTTCATGTTGCTTCAAGATTCTTGTATTCAGTTTGCGTGGCTCTCCGCTCAAACGGAAGTCATCATGTATGTACGTAGTTCAATGTTTATATGACATCACTCAGGCGAACGCTTAGAATCTTCAATCGATATCGCGAATGTTTGAGGGCCCGATCTAGTAAGCCTATTCAGTTAGACGAGGGTTGAAGCTCGTGATTGCCAGGCCCTGCGTTCGAGAACCACTCATACGGCGGAAGATCGATCCGAAGAAAACTGTTTGAAACATGTCCCATTCTATATTATCTACGAACTAGCTCTGAAGTATCGTGCCGGCTGGCGGAACTTTCAAGTTGATCAGGTAGTCATCAACCGCTCTAGACGCATCGCCCTTGTTGAGGTAGCTAGTATGCCCGGACCCCTCCCTCAAGATCAAGGTCGCCTTCTGGAACTCCTCCGTCATTCCCACAGCATACACCAGACTTGTGGCAGGATCGAAGCGAGAGTGTACAAGAAGGACAGGGTTCTGCGTCGCTTTGACATTCAAAGCCGTTCGCGGGTTGGTGATTTTGACAGGATATCCAGTGCAATCAATGACACGGTGCCAGAATTCACCCATTCCAGGCGTGACGGTGAAAGCCCTCGTCATATCAGCGACTCTTTGCACTTCGATATGATCCTTGGCTGCGAAGAAATGACCGTCCTGGCACTGGACATTGGTGATGGCCAAGGATCGTGACTGAGTAAAAGCGTCTCCTGACAAGAGCCCAGGGCTGAAGAAGGAGCCATTTCCTGTGGCTCCCAACTTGATCTGTTCTGCAAATGTTTTGCGGTCCTGAGGGAATTCTAGCGTAGATCGAGCGGCGCCTATTACGTTGTTGGCCGTGGCGAGGGGAAGACAATTGGTCTTGGCTGTTCCGTCGCACTCGGCAGCCTTCAGGTTTCCAGCATTCGCAACTTCCATTATCTTGTTCCAAGTCTTTCTGATATCTTGGCCACCCTCCCCGCAGTTTGTGGCGTTGGCTTCACAAAATCTGAAGAAGTCCTGGATTGTCGCATCCAAAGAGGTTGCCTGCGTCATGATGTTGGAAGCAAAGGCACCGGTGTGCTGAAGCATGCCGTCGAGAGCCATGGCTCTAATCGTGTCGGGGAACAAAGCAGCATACTGTGCGCCTAACTGCGTTCCATACGATACACCGAAGTAGTTCATCGGCTCGCCTCCAGCAGCTGGGCCCAGTCAGCTTGTACTTCGACCATAGAAGAAAAGGCGTGACTTACCAACTCGTACGGCCTCCATATCCTTCGCCACGAATATCGTGTCCATGTGATCAAACAATGGCCCAGTCATAGCCCGGCATGATTCCCCGAGAGCCTTGTTGTAATCGAACAATTTCTGAAATCCTTCTGGTGTTGTCGCATCGAACTCGCTTGGCTGATTGGCCAGGTTTGTGTCGCATTTCTGTGGTGTACTCAAGCCGACACCTCGAGGATCCATCCCGATGATATCGAACGACTCCCGCACTGCGTCGCTGATGTAGAGCCGTTTCGTCGCCATTCCGAGGACCATGCTCGACGCGGCGCCACCCGGGCCTCCTGGGTTCACGAAGAGATTGCCAACACGCTTTCCAGTGGCGGGTAACTTGACGATACCCAACTGGACCTTGGGACTGTCGGGCTGCACATTGTTGTAATCGAGTGGTACTGAGAAGTTGGTGCATTGAAGCTGTGATGTGGCGTTGACTCCGCGGAACGGTCGTATGTCGGTTGGGCAAGCACTCCACATAATTTGTTGGCCTGGCAGATCTTGTTGCACTGGACCAACCGGCTGCGGAATCATGGCGGCGATGCCGGCCGATACATATGGGAGGAGACCCAGCAGTAGGCGAAGGATCAACAGGTAGTCCATCTTGACGAACGACTGCCGATGGATTGTCCGTGATGTGACAGGAGTTCGTCCACAGACTGCACAGCATCTTCAAAGGGAACTGCTGCCATCAGCATACTTTTAAATCTCGAACCGCTGATCTGACCCATTGAATTTCGTTTGTCAGGGGCATCTGCCACGCATCACGACACGGCGGCAAACCTGAGTCAAGGAAGTTGTTGAACTTTGATTGGGGTGACAAGCCACCAGATTCGCGTTTCCGCCCGGCGAAAATGTCTCGCGGGCGTATCAGTCTTGGCCTTGACCAGGAACAGCTTTGGTGGGTGAGACGAAACGGCAAGGAGGGAAGGGGAAATAGAGTTTTTGAGCTTGGATTTTGGCATGATACCACCAATCATCCCGCCGGTTGTGTGAGAAAGTGTAAGAAGCTAGCGGCAATTCAGGAACGGCGTTTCCAGGAGCCAACCTAGATGCCGCCGCGGTAACTCCCGTAGATTTGTCCGAAAATCCGATAGACGCGGGAAGTCATCGTGTTAATTCGTGTAGTCGCGTTCACGAATGAGGTGGAACACTCGTCAATGCGGCTTAAGGTTTGCTGTTGTATGATCGCTTGCCTTGGAACGACGAACTGTTGAATGGGAGATTTAGTGGCTTCGGTATTTAAGCCCATCGCCGAGGAAACGTTCCATTCACCATATTGTCAGCTCTTGGGCATCTAGAAGTCACTGAGTTCATACATGATTCAAATTCTGTAACCCAAGTCATAGACCGAGAATTAAGGGAGGATGCTACTGATTTGATTGTGGGCGCCCGCGAAGGTCTTTGAATAGAAATCTACGTCCAGCAATACGGCGACGACATCTTGCAAGTAATTCCTCTGCTTTTGTGAAAGGATAGGGGGTGGAACAACATATCACCCGCATCGACTAGAGGAAACCCAACTTTTCAACCATCAGCACCCTTTCGGTCTTATCAGGCCAGTTTCTGGTATTACCATCAGGGTGTCAAAGGGTCGGGTTCACACCAAATGTACAACCTTGAGCTCTATTTTCTACAACTCGTCGGCACGCCGTGTCGTGCGATCCGTTACCCCATGTCCTTCTGTATTGTAAGGGGCTGGCCCCTAGGCTTGTTCAACGTAGAGGTGCCGTCGATTGACTATTCTAAGCTGAAGAAGGGAGAAGGGACTTTACAGGGATAGGCGCCTAGCAGCGGTGAAGCATACCGTGGCTAGGCGGTGTGCTACGGCAGAATAGTGGATCCGGCGGAGCCGGATCTCGGTAACTGCTCCGGCAAAGCCGGAGATCTCGGCCGGGCTCTAGCCCGTGACATGTATGGACATATACCTGCGACATCAATGTACTAATTGCTCACCAGAACCAGCAAGTACACGGCTTCGGTGAGAGCTGCCTTCATATGTATGGAGAGGAATCTTGACAGCTCAGAGGGCAATGTGACTGATGGCTGAACAATTAGAGGATGACCCGTCACCTTAAAAGCTGATGTTGGCTATCATGCCTCCGAAAGGTCTGTGAGCCCTGAGAAGTGTCATTACTGGTTAGAGTACGAGGCAACAAACCTGTCTCCTGTCTCGCATACTTCGAGATACCTTCGTTCGTCTCTGGTGCGACAGGTTTGGCTTCGTTGGTGAATCAAAAGGGTGCAACGCCTCGATATCAAACCCCGAATAAGTGCGTAACCTTCAAGGCACTCAAAATTTGAACGCCAAAGCCAGGTCTTTCTGATTCCGACTAACAACCTATGGTTCACGGCACACCGCGAGGGAAGGGGGCAACTGATCATTCGAGGGGAAGAAAGATCCAGGCTGTAAGGGTCCAGGACTAGGTCGATGCCATTAGTCTAGCCTACTGCTACGAGTACAATAATTCTTCTTGGAGAAGCAGGAGAAAAGGCT
>JABGMY010000923.1:0-14301 GCA_014705525.1 Colletotrichum sp. HC292
AACGGCGGAGCTTGGAGTTAAAGCGGGAAAAAGGGAATACACCCGCGGAACCCCGTTAAACGTCACAATCACCTTGTTACCGCTGGCTCCCGACATCTCCGTGGGGGATAAGCAGTAGAATACTCCGTGGAAACCGACAGGATGGCGAACGACGACATCAACCATACGCAGAAACACCAAAGTCCCATCATGCCTGGCTCCCGGCGACCGGGAAGAAAGATCCAGGAACCTGCGGGACGGGAAGGGCGTTCTGCTCTTGCATCGTGCGTTGCCGTAGGCTTGCTTGCCTTACCGCTGGCCTTGTAAGGCAGTCGTATATTGCGATCGTGGAATAAGCTCGACACACCACACACATGCACATGTCTGCTGCCTGATTTTCCCAAAGCGGCTGGGAGGGAGGGAGCCGGGTTTGAAGAAAGACGAGAGGTGCGCGACCAAAGTCCATCCTACGGCCATCTCCGCCGAGCTTTGTGGCTGTAGGCAGTCAAATTAATACGTCTGGTGAGAGGTCCAATGAGTAGTCAAAGACGGGGCATCGTTGTTGACGTCTGAATAGCCTCTGGTCCGAGCCATCGCCGTGAATCCTCCAGACGGCGTCCCCCGGCTAAAACATGTGCATCCTTTGACGGATTTGAGAGGTTATTCGGAAGCCTAGGGGGTTCGTTAATTAACCGCTGGTCGTGGAAGTCTCCACGATGGCGAGCTTCTTGGTTCGTGACCCATATAAGACGGGCCCCATTGAAGGAAGGCGTTGCCGTGTGCTTGGGTTTGTCAGACTCCGCAAGTCGTCCGTAACTCGCCGGGGTCAGAATGTGGCCATTCCACTTTGTAGTCAGGGATTTGGAAGCAGGACCCCTCCCCTCGGCCGAACGCCGCGAGGTCGAAATGGGCTCAAGACTTCAGAGACTGGGATCGCAAAGGCAGGGATGCCGTCGTATCTTCGACGTCGTTGCATCTGTCCCTGATTGGAGATCGACATGGCCAAGTTGGCAGAGCAAGAACCCGAGCTGCATGAAACTGACCCATCAAACCGATGCTGGCCTTGGAAATCCTTGGTCTTTGGTTGTTCGCAGGGAGTTGATGCATTGCTTTATCCGCTGAATAATTGTTGAAGACCATGTACCGGCGAGAGAATGGAGAAGGTGATTAACAAGAAGTTGACGGCTCAGCAAATCAGCCAAGAGGAAAACAAACATCCAGCACCGCCAGGGTCTGGGGTACCTTACCCATCTTTGCGGCCGTAGCCGAATCCCTCACCTCCCACACACGATTATCCACCTTCCCAGCCCTTCGTAAGGAATCGAATCCTCGCGCTGAGCAGGACGTTCAGAATACCTCACTCTGAAGGGGGGCTCCAAAGTCCCAAAGACGTCGAAGCATACGGAATGCTTCTGTAGGATCTTGCCTTGGATCCTGCCGGCAGACTCCCTCTCAGCCCTTTGGTCGTCCCAGGGCAGCGGGAAGGAAAAGAGACATCGGGTTCCTTCGGAGGCGTCCCAATCACCTGCCGTCAAGGACACAACCCCGGTCATTCGCAGTCCAGGTCCTCATAGAGACCAGTGGTTCGTGCGTCACTCCATCTCCGCCGCCCGCTGTGTGGCAGCAGCCACGACGCGGGAGTCTAAGCGTCCGGGTACCGGGGTGTTGAGCTCTAGAGCGAAGTCTGATTGATGGGATGTTCGCGCTAGCCTGGCGGACGTTGGGGGCCAAGCTCCTTCCCATGGCGTTTTGTGTGCGTGTGTATCCGTATGTGCATCAAGTCAGAAGCACGAGTTTCCGTAAGGAGATGTAGGAGATGTCATGCCTGCATGGCTGGCCGCTGCTGTGCCGCAATACCGCTGCTGGATGCCCACGAGTGACTTCGGAGCAGTCTCCGTCGCCAGGAGGTAAGAAAGGACGCAAACCACGCCGCTGTTCCTAGCATAGCTGATGGGGAAGTGGGCGGCTGCTGTCGCGTTCCCTGTTCTTCCAAACCGCGTGGTTTGTTTAACATCCGAACCGGGCCGGCATTAACATACCGGAGGCCCCCCCTTTTGCTCTCACGATACGTACGTACGGCCATCAACGCTGTCGAAGAGCACCACCACCCCGCTCCCCGTCTTCAGGCATCAAACGGATGAAACTGGAACGTTGCATTCTGGTCGCTTGCTCGCACGACCCCGATTCAAATGCTGTGAGCCCCTCGCACTATGAAAAATGCTCCACAGAGCGGCCGACACGAGGCTATTCCCATTCGAGGTACGCGATCAATGGCCGTGGGGTCATGGCTCTTGCGGGACCCCATGGTGTCTCCATCAATCGACAAGGGGAAATTCGTTGTTGACTCTCTTTCTCTCCTCTCCTCTTCTCTTCATGGTGCAAGGACAACGGCCATCCTGCTCAGTCCATCCTGCCAAGGTTGATGTCGGCGTGCGTGCCGCGTGTGTCATTCCGACAACCTGGAAACTTGTCAAGCTCCTTAATGACCAAACCCTGCGCGCGCAATGGCTGGCATGGGTACCTGGACTTGATGGCTGATTTCCTCCCGAGTGGTCTCTGGCGGGTGTTTTTATCCGATAAGCCTGCGAATCTACCCGCCCTTTGCTGCCTCGAGGGCTGGTCAGCATCACAAAAGAACAAAAGTCCCAAATAATTTGCCTCTCACCGAGCTTTCCAGACAGTCGAAATCCTCACCGACGTCGTTTCACGCCGTAAACGCCATCCCGTCGATGCGTCTAGATGCCAGAGGAGCCTTTGCCGCCAGGTTGCCACAATGATGGCCACTCGGTTCGTGGGCCTTGCCGGTCATTGCCTGCCCCTTTCGGCATGGATACTTGACCTGAATCCACATTGCTTACCGAAATCGGTAAATGCTCTCCCTCCGGCTGTTTTTGTATCATGGATGCGTGTAAGGGTATGACAAAACGTGATGCGATCGCTGCAAATGTGCATATTTCCAATCCGACTGTCAATGACAGCTCAGACTCGTCTAAAAATCCTAAATCCTGGCAACGCAAATATGGAAAAAAGAGATGAAAGATTCAAGTAAATCCTGTAAAATCATATGCGAATATCCCAATGTCTAAATCCCGATAGGCAACGCCAAAGACACCCGCGGTTCTGTCGAGTCACATCAATCGCGGGCGTCGCCAAAGAACACCGAACCATTCCCGCCATAAACCCTGGAAGCCTCCATCTCACTTGAGACCGTTCCACAATGCACCCACATGCCATGGTACGCAACACCCCATTCGAAGCTCTGTCAAGGATGACTGACACCCGCCAGATGAAGGTCGGCCGAGTCGCGGCCATTTCCCGAACACTTTCTCTTTTGATATTCCCCAGCTTGTCAGGTCGTACGGGATCTGCAGCGGCAGGCATATTTTCGGTCCGTAGCGCAGCACGAGGGCGCATATCGTGAGGCTTCGGCCACGTTCGAGCCATTCCGGTGACATGGCATGGCACCGCCGTGCCTTCCCATTGTATGTCAGATCCTCATGTGGTGGTGTTCGGCTCCCCGAGGTCGAGTAAGTTCCTAGCTGTGATTCAAGGTGTCAACGCCAGGCCCCGAGCAAGGACCGTGGAAACTTACTGCGAGCTCTTGCCCTCTTTCTTCCTGCCGCTGCCATTCTTAGAAGAGACCTTGCTCTGGCCTCTGGTCTCTATCCGAGGGAAAAGTCCGTCGAACACGGCTCGCTGCTCTTGGCCCTTGCCTTTGGTGTCGGGAGAGGTGCCCTTGGAGCTGCCACCGTAGTTGGAATCCATCTTGTTGCTTGAGGTTCTGAGAGCGGCAATCTGTAAAGTCGATGTAAGAGCCAGTGTGGTCAAGGATGGAACAGTTTCGACTCACGGTCGTTTCTTGGAGTTTGCGCAAGAGGTCGCTGGATGCTTGTTGACTGTGGACGGACGGAATGGTTGCTTGAGATGGTGATGAGCTCATGGAGTTCTTGAGAGGTTGTTGACTTTGCTGGCTCATCATGAAGGTCGCCTCGTCCGAGGGTTTATATCTCCAAGATGATGGGGGAGAGAGATCAAATGTTCTGCCCGTCTTAAGATACAAGACGAGAATAGATTGAAGGAAAGGGACTTTGGGAAGTCGAAGAACCAGCCTCTCTGGGCGAAGCTGTCATAGCAACTCAACGGTCTCAAAGCAAGCCTTGCGGGAAACTAGGCAGAGAGAGTTCCTGACCTTGTGGTCAAAAGTCAACCTCCCACACCCTTGCTTGGCCCCAGCTCAGGCAGGCAATATACTAGGAAGGGATGTCTCTTGCTGGGTATAATCTGCCTGATGGACCCGTTTCTAGAACCAGCGTCATTCCTTCCAGGAAGAACTTTTGGGGCTATTCTTGCTTGTGTTCTAAAGTCAAGCACATTTCGAGGAAGAAAAGAGCAGCAAAGATGTGAAAGGGAGAGATAGCAAAGCCACTAGGCTGCGGCAGAGCATATTCAAGGTGTGCGGTCACAGCCATGACGGAAGTGCCTGCCCTTGCGTGTAAACCAAAGTCCCGTCGTGACAAGTCATGTGCCTGGTAGTTCCGGGAGTACCAACACTTAGCGAGCTAGGATTCCCCTTCGATGTGGGTAATTGGCTGGACCATGCTGGATCTCCCAATGTGGTTTACGTCCAGGTCATCTGTCTGATCAAAGCCCGGCCAATACGATTATGAATGGCCTCAATTCGACACTGGCCAAAGGAAACGCCCGTTGTGAAGCTAAGTGATGGTAATGTGACCCAATGGCCTGAGAGGAACTGATAAAGCCAAAGATCATTGTAACCCCGGGATTTGAGTAATACGGAAAGAAAAAGGGACTTTCTCCTCTACGCCGCATCTAGGCATGAAGCGTGCCCTACTTGAGCGTAGGGCTGAGAGGAGCCATCCAATCCAAAGCCTGCGAACTTGAGGATGGCTGAATGATGGGGGGTGCGGCCTCTGCTTTGCACGCGGCAACGGCCAATTCGGCCGTGATCCTACCGGCGCCGATTTGAAATCGGGGAGTCACTCTAAGCGGCGTAGCAACATGGAATGACGAACATCAAGTCATATGGGCAGGTTTTGCCATCTGCGGATTGACACGAGGCGTCTTTCGCCGTATGATGCCGCAGCTCACCTGCGGCGCTTCATCGCATTCGCAATATGTCGGGCGCTCTTTGATTGCGATGCTCATCTTTGCGCGCAGAAAGCATGGACTAACATCTCGGGGCGGGCTTTCTCGTTCTTGGTAGGCGTTCTGCCTGTTGTTGGTTGTTCTGTTGGTTTGGGGGCGCAAACAGCGTGCCGATTGTTGGTGGATCTGAACATTGGCTGAGTGCGGCGCCGTTGGGAGAGCGGCCGCTCCAGCGCCGGTGTGCAGTTGATGAGAGATTGGTGTGCTAACCGCGATGAAACCCATGGAAGCGAGACATGCAAGATGCATGACGACTAGTTCACTCCAGGCAGCATCGAATCGGTGGTCCTCAAAGAAATTGCCGCGGAACAAGAATTCTGCAGCCTGGAAATAATCGGCCACAAATGCCGGGGCTGGCTTCAGGTCAATCGACAACCGCAGCAGGCAGCAGGTTTGACGCCGAAACATAGACCTCTTACTGCGGGCCGTACATCATCGTCCGGAGTTGCGCTTCCCTTCCGCTGGGTATTCCTGTTTGACCTCATCTCATGAGCTGAAGGATCACCCTGTGTACCGGACATCCTCTGCCCATGAACCAGGGCCACGGGATCTTGTAACCCTTTCTGGCGCCGTGGTCCATGCAATGTACAGTTGCAAGATCCACCCCTTGACTGGGGGCCTTCAGGCTCTGCGTTGGTTTAATCAGCGCGGGAGACAGGCCTGGTGGGGAGGCGGGGGCCGTTTTTTCTGAACGGTCTCCGGACGGCATGGCATAATGCAAGGAGATGCATCGGGGCTTCGCGGATATTGCTGCGCATTCGGCGTACGGAGGAGCTCATCGACGGAAAGAGTCATTATGAATCATCTGTTGGTTAGGAATTTAGGAACCGAGGGAGCCGTACGGAGGCACGGGGGATATGGGCTGGCAGGTATTGCGCATGCTCGATTCCAGATCTCCTCAGCCCTTGGTCTAGGACTCTCTGAGGATATCATCCTTGTCGCTGTGCTGCGTCCGGAGATCTTGCGCTATGAGCGGCCGCCCTCGCATACTGTCTTGTCCACTTGGTAGCTAGCCCGAGAGATGGGCATCGGGGTACGGACCAAGAGTGGGAGCCGTGAACCAGGCTCCTGAGGTCATTGGGAGCCAGGCCTTCTTCGGCCGGGGACAAGGCCGAGGGCAGGACGGACGGGACGACAGGCGATTTGACCCGACTGACCGGCTTTGCAGAGAGAGGATTGAACGCGCTTCGATGGAGCAATAAGCAGGCCCCGTTGCAGGTGGAACTTCCTGGGGCTCTGCGGCCGCTGGTCAACGGTTGCATTCCACCCTTCGACAATCGAAGCAATCCGTATTAAGAACCAATCAGCATTGACCTTAGGCGAAGGTAGCACCATTGGTTCCAAAGCACACGCTGTCTGGTGGTCTCCATCTCTGCATGTTCAAAACGGGATAGCGAGCTGGTTGACGTGCCCTCTGCTCCATCGA
Organism: Colletotrichum sp. HC292; assembly: GCA_014705525.1. Lineage (NCBI taxonomy): Eukaryota > Fungi > Ascomycota > Sordariomycetes > Glomerellales > Glomerellaceae > Colletotrichum > Colletotrichum sp. HC292. The sequence continues at coordinate 6,572 of JABGMY010000923.1, forward strand.
GCAAGCGGGTTCGTCGTCCTAACATCCGCTTCGTTAGGGTGCTGACCTAGGGTGACAGGGCAGCCAGGCCGCAGGCGAGGTCCAGAAGCACTGACCTGCGCTTAGATGACACCCGCCTCTCCACACCTCCGTCGTCGGGTAAGGAGGATAGCTTGATTTTCTCCATCTAAACCCTGACTTCTGTCGACCTTCCCGTGAGGCAGCAGCATTCTCAAATTGAGACAATGTTGCAGAGGTGCAACGGCTTCTGCCGTCCTAATTCCGGGGCAAATCCGAACCGGACAACTCATTTGGAATCGAACCGTCGGGGTTAGGCATCTTGGTTGTGAGCGGTGCGCAGCGGCTGTTGATCTGGAGGGCTGTGACAGAGGCAAGAACCGCTTCCATCGAGTTGGCTGCATCTTTTCCCGCATCCTTGCATCCTGAGCGCTTCCAACAGGACGTCTCCGAATTAGGCTGGGCTCCTGCAGCCCAGCTGCAGCTGGTCAGCAACACAATGGTACGACGAACTTCAACGGTCAACCGTCGTCACCACCCTCCACCTGCCAATTGTTGAACAGCCACACACGCACACTGCCATCCGACCGTGGTTGATCGCCCGCTGCTCCCTGTTGTCCCCTGCCCTGCAAACCCTACACCGTCCCCACCGACGAAGACACACCCCTGCTGGTGGTGAAGGACTTGGCGAGTAACACCCCTTCTTGGGGGAGTGGGAGTCGGGAGCGCTTCGGCGGGTAGGTGCGGTCGTCCGCTGGCAACGATTGGGACCAAATGCAAGGTCTCTTTGCAGAGCAGCGAGTGTCACTCTGCAGGGGGTGACTGCTGCCGCTGGGAGAGGTGCAATTGGGTCCAATAACGTACACCACCAGCCCGGCCATGCTGGATGGGGGCGACGAATGGAGCCTTGCCGGGCTTAGCGGTTTGTCTTCTCGCTGGCATATCCCCTTTTCGTTCTTGCTTCAAAAACCCATCCAACCGCTTCCCCGCGTTCCGTTGAGACAACATTCCGTGGCGATTGTATCTTGACGGCTTTTGATAGAGAACAGCTTGAGCATCCTGTGCCTTCGTCTGGCGCGTCTATTTGTGGATTTGTCGCCGTCTCGGCCCCCTAAACATTATGAAAACATCAGCAGTGAAAGCCCCCAACGGGCCCGTGCCGGCGAAGAGGAAAGCCTCTACCGATTCCGAGGCTGACGAGATGACAAGTCCTGGGAAGTCAGCAAAGCCGCGCAAGCGCGTTCCCGCTGAGATCTGGGAGACCAAGCGCCCAATCATAACGCGGCTGTACCAGGAAGAAAAGAAGTCGTTGAAGGAGGTGATGGAAATCATGGAGCGAGACTACCATTTTACCGCAACGTAAGTTGTACACCCCTTTCAGCTTGTGAGCCTTGCTTACCGTGTGTATTAGTGTCAAGATGTACAAGTCCAGAATTTGGAAATGGGGTCTCGACAAGAAGCTGAAGGGAGATGAGGTGTTGGCCATCATGCTGCTGCAACGTGACCGCGAGGCTTTGAAGAGACCAACAGAGTTCAGGATACGCGGGCAGCCCGTCGACATGGAGAATATCCAGCGGTACCTCAAACGAAACCCGGGTTTGATGGCCAAGTTCAGAGCTGGGCAGGCGCCCAGCGTCCAGACAGCCCTCGAAGTCACTTGCCGAACACCTTCACCGCCACCGAGTCCTCTCAGAGCCCTGGCCCCGACGACAGAAATGCAAAGCACAGAGCAGGTGCTGTATCTGTTCCGGGACTATATCGACGGTTCCTTCTCGTCCGGTACCTGGTGGTGCGAGTACGACGTGGAGTGTTCGAGCATCCGCGCCCCGCAGACCCTGCGAAGCGACGAAAGCAACGAGTTGTTTGAAAGGGTTGTTGCGAGCTTCGCTCTGGTCAACCGCTGCATGAGATGCGGTGATCATATCGATATTAACCGCGTTCTCGGCCCGGCTTTCGACACGCTGAAGAGGCTTGTAAGCTCCGAAACCCCGAATTTCGTTGCGAGGACGATTTCTCTGCTTTGGTATCTGGAGCGACACTACAAGCATGATCTCCTACGACTGGTCCTCCATTACCTCGCAGACCTGATGCCGATCGTGTTGGGACCGCATCATATCCTCGCGCACATCTGGCGGAGGCTGGCGATGACCGAGTTCTCGTCATACTACGAGCTTTCCATGAGGTTGTATGAACTGTTGGTTCCCGAGATCGAAGGTCGCGTTGGGTCAGCCAACTACTTGACGTTCCTTCTGTACTGCGACTATCTCGACTGTATGCATGGTAGGAGAACTGCGGAAGACTGCGAGTCGGTGATCAGCAGCCATATATCCCGAAGTCAAAGGTCGGGACGGGAACACCTTTGGCTTGAAGATATGGCCCTCTCACACGCAGGCCTACTCGCAACCTGCAAAGAGAACCAGGGGCGCCCGGACGAAGCCATTGCAGTACTGACGGCGCACATGAACGCGTACAGTATGGCCAACGACCAGGAAGCGTCGCTCCACCTCACGCTGGGCGTCAAATATTATAACATGAACAACGACGTGGCTGCCATCGCGTCCTTCAAGTCGGCGGCACGCGTTGCCCTGACATCGGACGGAGACGAGCGTATTTGCGACCTGGCGCTGTCGAATTTGGAAGCGTCATTCCAGAAGATGGACAAAACGACCATTGCTAACCGAGTGCACCAATACCGAATGGACCGTGTTGCCAAGTTTGCAGAGAAATCAGCCTTTTTGGAAAAGGGCTTCTCCGACGATTATGACAACGATAGCGACGACGTTTCGATCGAACTCGATGCCTTGCCGGAATGGCTGTGGAAGTGTGACGATATCGAAGACGAGCCTGAAGTATGGTCTGATTTGGCGCCGTTCACCTGGGATAAGCCATCACCAGCTTCCTTTGCCGGTTACCCTAGCGGCGCACTGGAATGGGCAAACACTTCCCAACCAGAGTCTCCCGCCGTAATATCGACCGAATACTCTCCCCGAATCGAGAGCCACCTAATTGATCCGGAGGTCGAATACCTATACGCACAGGCAGGCGGGGTGCGGTGAAACGACCGGACAAGGTGTCGTTTATGATAATATCAGGGCACCAAATCGAGGGCTTCATTCGATCCTTTGATTTTCCGCCACTTATGGAGACCCCGGGGCTTCGTGTCGGCGAGAAGTCGAAAAAGCAGTCCAGATGCCTCGAGGTATTGGTGCTTGCCTTCCGGCACTGATGCTCGTGGTGATTGAGAACACCCCAGGGAAGAGACGGAAGACAAAAACGCCCAATTTCGGCGTCAGAACGATGTCCAGATATTCCTTAACATGGTGGTTCTCTCTGCCGTGGCTCACGGGGAGCATCATGATCGAAGGCTGCCGGTATTGAGAAACGGACGAATTTCGGAGGCGGCCTCTAAATGTCGACGTACTTGGTGGAAGGGCTTCGAAAGCCGATTGGGCGTTGGAGACGTCGCCTGAACACAGTGTTCGAACGGTGATCTCTTTGTTGAGGAGGCGAGGCTGTCAAAGCCAACCAAGTCCAAGAGCGGCTACTGGGCCAGCTCTGGATGCTCGAGGAAGGAAAAGTGAAGGCACAACAGGTGGACCTCCTGCTTGAAGATTATTCAATTCCAAGGTAGAAGGCGCGATGGCAGCGCAAATTTTCCCGTGGGAACGTCGTGGAAGGTGCGTAGGAAGGTGCCTTCCGCCTCTCGCCCCCAGGATCGAGAAGGAGCAATACGAGGAAAGACTAAGGTAGCAAAAAGGGCAGGAAGGAGCGTGTAATTGCAGGATTTAACATCGGCAAGCGCAACCAAGATACCACTCTGTCAAATTATTGTACAGCCCAAAAAGATAACAAAAAACACTTTAACTCTTCCAACCATAACGAGGCTGCCTATTTCTGACACGCAACACGACGAAACCAGTGTGTCCAACTCCACTAATTCACGAATAAAGCAAACTTGCCCCAACAGGCAAGGCAAATTGAAGAATGATGGCAGCCTACACAGACAGCGGCGGTCAACGAATCCGCGGACTCAGTTTCGCCCTGCTAACCCGATAGATAGACACGAGACTGGACGCCACTGAGGGGTCCCTTCGCTCCCGCACATCGTCAGCACAACGCCATTGACTGCTGCCTCAAGGTCACCATTCCCGCTGCCTACAACAAGTACGTGTCGAGCATGATGGCAAAGAGCTCACTCGACCGGCCCTGTACCCCGAGGTCAAAAATGACGCACCCCTCGAGCCCCGGTCGAGGTCTGCCGGCGCCGAGACCTCGGGGCCGTGTGCCCATTTTTCGTCCCGGAGGCATCGTCTTGCCCACCGGCTTCGGCGTCCCTCGGACTCCCAGGACTCGGTCAAAAGGTAGGCACGGATGTACCGGGAGACCAGAAAAATCAGTGCCAAGTCTCCGCCTCACACACACGTCGATCTTGATGCCGGTGGATGCAGCAAAGACGAGCACACGGCTCCAAGACGTCATTATGCGCAACTGTTACGCCGGTAGACGCATATTGACCCATCGCCAGGCTCCTTGTCTGACATACCATTGCACCAGCACTTCCCAAAGCGTTGGTCTCGAGTCGCGGCATTGGCGCGCTGCTGGGCTTTGGGTTACGGGAACCAAATGCACCAATGGGTCGCACCACCGGGCCATCGTGGGTGCATGCAGCCAATCGATGCCGTCCCTAGCGAACGTGGAGGGAGGGACATGGCAGGACGATCTGAGTGGCGGGCGGAGACGATTCAGATTGAATGTCTGGCGACGTGGAAGTTGACGGACTCTGGACCACGTCCAATTCGAGGCCAGTTTGTACAAATGATCCGGGGTGCATCTCCCCTCAATGCTGTGATGATTGAGGCGTACGTTGTGCGGCCAAGCGACAGTTTCTGGTGTTCTCGGGCTTTAGCCGTTTTGCCGGCCACAAAACGGAGGTCCAGCTGGACTCCGTCCCCCCTGCATCAACGGACAGAATGGCCATTCCTGCCGGGAAATGGCCGGTATTGCAACGCCGAAGCAGAGATAAGATCATCACACGATAGCTGTGCAGTGATCGATCGTGCAGCTCATCTACTCTCACCGGCATCAAGGGAGATTGCCTTGTTTGACCGAGATCGGTCTCGTGGCCCTGCAGAGACCTGACTCTTTCTCATCCGTCATTTAGACCGTTAGAGGCGGGACAAAAATAAGGAAGCACCGGCAACGACCAACGGCGGCCGCGACGAATGACTCGGGGGCGAACGTTGGTCGTTGGACTGTCACGCGCGAGGAGGGAGGCTGCCACGCGACATGTCGCTGGCATCGTCGAACGCTTGCGTTGAAAGTGTTCCAGCAATGCCAAGTGCGTGGAAAGGGCCAGGACGAGGAGACTGTCTTGCCCAAGATATTCGAATGTATCGCGTCTATTGGAGGAAGCCTCATGTCTTCCGAGACAGTTCATGTTGCGGCGGCCCAACACCAATAGCAGCGCGACACCAGCAACTGGGTAGCGCACTGGAACGGCCCCGCCTTATCCCGCGCAGACTCCAACGAGGAGATTAATGAGAATGCGCCTGCTCGGTGCATCACTAAGAGCAATGGCGATGACGACGGTGCCGGAACATGAGCCCCAATGGGAGCTGGCTGAACTCAATTCCATACGGCTGGCCCAGAATGACGAACCGTTGGCGGCTCGGATTGGAGTAACAAGAAAGGGTGCGTCTTTGATTGGGAGTGCCAATGGCAGGCCTATCTAATGGCCGAATGCATGCACATGGGAATGTCAGACGCCGGTAGGTGCAGACGCAAACTACTCAGTGCTAACTAACAGCTTGCATGCGCTGGCAGGTTGCAAACGAAGCTTGTTGGAGTCTCGAGGAGCCAACGGCGAACGTTTGGAACGGAGCACAGTGCCAGACTCGGTGAGAGACGGTCTCTTGGCCCTCGCTTCGAGGTCAGCTGTTAGGAAGAAGGGCGACGGACGAGACCAACAGACAGGGGCTGGACGGGCACAGCGGGACGGGGGAACGCGCAGTCTAGGCCCAACCAGTCAGCCGGTGTAACCTGGCAATAATGGAGAATTAAACAACGGGACGCTGGATCCAGCACAATTTGAAGGTGGGAACAGTTCCTCAGCCGGGAAGCCCAAAGGGGTTTAAAGGGGAGCGGCGGCAGCGCTGGGCAATCTTAAGTCGTGCGCTCCGGGGCCCTTTTCAGCGTCGGGCTGGCCCTATGGCATTTGAGCGTTGGACAACCCAAGGCGGGCGCGGTACGGGCTGGGTTGAATCTCAATTAGCTACCTTGCAGAGCAGGTGGTCTGTCAAGGTTGTGGACGGGTCTCCCCCACCGTGGACGTCCACTCTGCTGAGGTGGTGCCTGTCACGGGCTGTCGCGCAGGCTTCGCTCCCACCTGGATGCACTGTAACGTAATATCCGAGGGGCACATCACCTTGGGGCACCGAAGGGGGGCTACGGTTACGGGCATCGCATCGCTGCTGTGCTCAGGCTCAGGCTGCGGTCCTGGGTACCATAGGCGACGGGTGTGACTGGTGACACGACTGACTCTTCTTCTTGCGGGGGAAGTTCTGCTGGGTTGTGGCCGGAAGTGGGAAGTCAATAGTTTGGATGATTCAATCTCGCCTACGGGGCTGTCAATATCTTTTGGCTCATGCGAGGCGTTGGGTTTAAACGGTCTGGGCCCCGAGCCCTCCGTTTCGTTTTTTTTTTTTTGTTTTTTTTTGGTCTTTTGTTGCTGGTGAAAGGACTTTGAGACGTGGTGTGAAAGAGCAAAACGCGCGGCAAGCCTACGAAGGCCGTCTTTGTGTAGGTAGACTTGGACGCACGAGGGAGAGCTTGGCAGAGGGCGGCGCGGCCAGAGGCAACGTGGGCCGGCTTTGCCATTGCCTCTCATTGCCCGTCTTTTGGGAATGACTGCATGCCTGGGGATGGATGGAGGGACGGAAGGAGGGAGAGCACAGCAGATGATTAGGTACCGGGCGGAAGGGGACAGCAGATGGGAAGGCTTGCAGAATGCTGTGAGACGGCGCACAATACGGCGCGGTACTACTTTGCCTTACTCTGTTACCAGAGCGGCACTGAGGACAAGAGAGTGAGAGAGTTGAATTTAGACCCTTGGAAGGGCTGGACTGGACTGGACCGCTCGGCCCATTCACGAGAACTGCGCCGCAGATTGTCACCCGTCACCCGTCAGCGGCGGTCCGGCCGTCCTCATGTTCGTTCAGCCCATTCCGTGGGTGGGCTGGGCCACGAAGCACACACGAGGTTTGTGACGTGTTAGAGGGCATGTAGGGGGGCAATATGTGGTTGTAAAGTCGTCTGAAGGCTTGGGATATCTGGCGTGATATTGGACATTGATCATCCTCTTCTTTGTATGTGTACCTGACCAGTGGTGATGGCTGATTGATTAATTGAATGAATCACTGGCCAGTTCGGGTAATTGTGGATCTGGGCTGCCATTCTTTGTTCCCTCCCTCGCGGCGAGGTGCAGCTCAGGGCAACTAGTGATAGCAGTATCTGTAATTAGGCGTCAATTTTGCTTCTTCTATTGCTGTTGCTGCTGCTGCAAGATAAGGTACGTACGGCTATTTGGAGTAGGTAAGGTGGTAGCGGCTCCGTTATCTGCGAGTAAGCAGTGCATCAGTTTCGGGAAGGATATTCGCGTAGGTTATATCCGCAGATAGGTGATAGGCATCTGGTATTGATATCGATATCTGATGGGGGGGGGGGGGGGGGGGGGG
>JABGMY010000924.1:0-15444 GCA_014705525.1 Colletotrichum sp. HC292
AGGGCGTGTATCTCGTCGGACACTACGGCGCCACCGAGATGGGCCAGCTCATGACCTCGTTCCGTGAGCCGGGAGACAAGTACTGGAACTACATGCGCCCCCTCGCCTCGGCCAAGCCTTGGCTGCGGATGATCCCCATCGCCGGCGACGTGTACGAGTGCGTCGTACTCGATGGACTTCCGTCAAAGGTCATGTCCAACTCGGACGACCCGGCCCCCAACTCATACCGCACTCGCGATACCTTCGTCCCGCATCCCACCATCCCTGATGCCTGGCGCTATCTCGGCCGTCTTGACGACCGCGTAACCCTGGTAAACGGCGAGAAAGTCCTCCCCATCCCCTACGAGAACCACATCCGCGAGCACGAGCTCGTCCAGGAGGTCGTCGTCTTCGGCGTCGGCAAGTCCATCCCCGGCCTGATCATCGTCCCCAGCGAGAACGCCAAGGACCTGTCCAAGGAGGAGATCCTCAAGACCCTCAGCCCGGTCATCGAGCAGGCCAACGCTCGCGCCGAGGCTTTCGGCCGCGTCTCCCCAGAGATGATCGAAGTCGTCGACATCGGCACGGAATACCCCCGCACCGACAAGGGCACCGTCATCCGCGCCGCCTTCTACAAGCAGTTCGCCGACCTCATCGAGGACGTCTACCGCCGCTTCGAGGCCCCCACGGAAGACCTCGCCGGCGGCGAGCTTGTCACCCTCGATCTGCCACAGCTGGAGGACCACCTCCTTGACCTCTTCCGCAGCAAGCTCGGCTTCGAGGCCCTGCAGAAGGAGACCGACTTCTTCGAGGCCGGCGTCGACAGCCTACAAGCCAGCACAGCCCGCGGCCACATCCAGCGCGGCGTCAACCTCGGCGGCAAGACCCTCGGACAGAACGTCGTCTTTGAGTTCCCCAATGTCGTCGCCCTCGCCAAGCACGTCCACTCCCTCCGCACCGGCGAGGCCGCTGAGGCCGAGGACGAGATCGAGGTTATGAGGAAGCTCATCGCCAAGTACTCCGACTTTGGCGAGCGCAAGCCTGGAAGCATCACCCCAGACGGCGAGACCGTTGTCCTGACCGGCGCCACCGGCTCCCTCGGCGCGCAGCTCCTCGCCCAGGTCGTGCGCCAGCCCTACGTCAAGACCGTCTACTGCCTCGCTCGCGCCTCCTCCCCCTCCGAAGCCGAGTCGCGCGTGCTCGCCTCCCTCACTCCCAAGGGCCTCGTGCTCTCCGACACCGAGAAGGCCAAGGTGAAATACCTCCCGACAAACCTGGGCCAAGCCGACCTCGGCCTAGCCCCTGAGGCCGCCGCCGAACTGCGCAAGACGCTCACGACCGTCATCCACTCCGCCTGGGCCGTCAACTTCAACCTCGGCGTCGCGAGCTTCGAGACGCAGCACATCCGCGGCGTGCACAACCTTCTCAACTTCTGCCTCGGCACCGAGACGGTCAACCCCGCGCGGTTCTACTTCTGCTCGTCCATCTCGGCGGCCGCGGGCACGCCCATCCCCGCGCGCGTGAAGGAGACGTACGTGGAGAACCTGGAGCACGCGCAGAACATGGGATACGCGCGGTCTAAGGTCGTGACGGAGCATGTTGTGAAGGCGGCTGCGACCAAGACTGGTATGACGGCGCGCGTGCTGCGTCTGGGACAGATTGTGGGTGATTCGGAGGGAGGTGTGTGGAACCAGACGGAGGCGATTCCGTTGATGATCCGCAGCGCCAAAGTGATTAAGGCGCTGCCTGCCCTTGACGAGGTAAATTTTGATACCACAGTAATAGAAAGAAAGCCCATGTTAACGATATTCATAGACCCCGTCCTGGATGCCCGTCGACAAAATGGCCCTCGCAGTCCTCCAACTCGCCAACCTCACCGGCACGCGCTGCACCTCCTGCGGCGCGCCCTCCGCCTCCCCCGAGGACGCGGACCTCAACCTCGTCTACCAGGTCCAGAACCCGACGCTCTTCCACTGGACCTTCGATTTCCTCCGCGCCCTCCGCGCGGCTGGGCTCGAGTTCCAAATCGTCTCGCAGCGCGAGTGGGTGCGCCGCCTGCGCGACTCGGACCCCGACCCGGAGACGAACCCAACGTACAAGCTTCTGCGCTTCTTTGAGGAGAAGTACGACAACGACAGGCCCGGCCGCGAGGGGCTGGTGTTTGAGACGCAGAGGACGGGAGAGAGGAGTCCTGCGGTTGGAGAGGGATGGGATGTTGTGGGGAGCGGGCTTGTTCAGAAGATGGTTAGGTGGATGGAGACGCAGTGGTAGATGCTTGTTTTCTTAGATATCCTGGGACTTCATTAGTGGCCTTTGACATTGTGAATTATGGGGATTGAGTAATCTTTATAGGTTGATATCAATATGATGAACAAATTGACCGTTCGCGTTTGTGTCTGCTGCCCGTGAATGTCTTCGGTTTGGAAACACGAAGTCTTTTACACTCAATCACAGCTCAGTCCGAAGTCTCTGATAAAGTGCAAAGAATGAGATTCAGCGTCATGCTCTTCGTGAAAATTTGTAAAGTTCTCTGAGTTTATGAAATCCAGACCGCCTTATCACATAACCTAGCTTGGACAGGAAGTCAATGTTTAGAAATTAAGTTGATCTTCTGCCACATGCATGGGGATCTTCAGGATTACCACCCAAAACGTCAATGAAATCAAACTACGTGACCCTAGGATCCCTAGTATTCTGGAACTTCGGGCGCATGCGGCATGAAATACCGTCGAGAAAGCCTAGGACGCAGCTCCGGAGGCCCATCGTAGCTATCCGAATAAACTCCATCCTCGTAAGTCGAAGGGACCGTTTCCTCGCTCTCATACTGGTACCACTTCCTGGGAGCGGCTCGATATTTCCGCCTGATCCTTGGTTCCGAGAAGACCATCCTGTTGTGTTCAGGGACTTCCCAAGTGGGAATTGGGTTGTCATCAATGTCCAGGTCTGGTCTTGTAGAGGAGCTGTAATCCTGTGGTCGGTGGTGTTTTCGGCGGCTGTGTGACCGAGGTGCGCGAACCCTCTGAACCATAAAGTACCTGTCGTTCTGGCGGCCGCGAGGGGGCTGACTGTTAGTGCGCCCGAACTGTTGCCGTGCCTCGGCGAAACTAGCATCTTCGTACGTAGGAAGACTCATAATCAGCTCGGCGGGCCTGCGCTCGTATGATGCTGTCCTCGTCCCCAACCAGTCGATTTGAGCTTGAAGATAGTCGAGGTATTTTTGACGTTCGTCGTCAGCATCGCCATGAGTTTCACCTGATCTCGGAGATTGTGAAAGTTCCAGCCCTCGGGTTCGACTGATCAAGTCGGTGATTTGTTGCAAAGTCAGATCTGCCTGCTCTAGAGCTCTCCCCCTCTCCAAGGAGTTCAAAAGGTCCTGGGTGATTGCTACAGGGGTCTTTGATCGGGGATACACCAGCTGAATGGCTCTTCGATGTGGCTCCGGTTCAATTTCCTGGTCTCTTAAACGTCCCCGACGTCGCACCAACACATCCCTAACACTATCTTTCAACAATCTGCCGAACTCATCCCGCACGATCGCCGCACTCTTCGCCATGGCATCTTGTTGTGATGCGGCTGCTGCTCGCTCCTTCCTTCTCCTCGTTTTCTTGAATTTCTCGTGCTGCTTTTCCACGAGCAGGTCTCGCACTTGTTCTTGCACGAGCCCTATGCCGCATTCAACGCACGGAGGATTGTCTTCAACTGGCGGTTTACGTGGTTTCGGTCGAAACACAGGGATGAAGTCAGGTTGCTGGATGTTGAAACCTTGGCCATATCTCGGGGGGCCTTGATGAACGTAAGGGCCTTGTGGCAGCGGGCCCATGGGATGAGGATAAGGATAGGGCGGCGGGGCCGGTAGCTGATTGACTGGGACGTTGTTCATGAATTGGCCAGGGGGCATTCCGTTCCACCAGCCTGGTGCAATATTGGGGTACGGAACAGGCCGATATCCAGGGTGGTGGACAGGTGGTAACCATGCCCCATTCATAATCCTGCCTGTTGGGGGTTGTTGTAAAGGTACTGCAGGATATGGATGTGGTTGTGATGATGCCGTATACTTCGGCTGCGATGTTGCTGCTAGATACTCTTTGGGTGGTGGATTTGGATTCGCTTCCGGAGGTGGTGGTGGTGGTGGTGGCGGGGAGTATAAAAACTGTGCCATGTGATCGGGCATCTGATACCCACCAGGGCCTGTGTGGGGGATGTCGAAATATCTTTGATCTATACGTCGGTGGACTCTAAAGGCGCCATTGTTCTCGGGGTGTTTATTCGACGGATTCGACGAGTCCCCTGGACGCTTCCGCGACTTGTGTTGTCGTGTCTCGTTGTCATGTTTCCGCGGGGTCTCCCCCTCTCCAATCTTCTCGGACTTTCCGGGCTTCATTGGTGTCGTAGTTGGCTCCCAAAGTTTGTCCTGCGGCTAGTATCAACGCGCCGAAAAATCCTTCGTATATCGGGTGAAGCCTGTTTGACGACCATGAATTTAGTGCGAAGAATGCCTAGATACCAAATGCACAGGTAATGCGATTGCCAGTGGCCGAGAAAAAGTGCAGAATTGGAGAAGGACAATATATCACCCTCCAACTTCTCTCGGTTTCGATGGTTCGCCCGAATGGCAGATCAGGCTGTGAGGCAACCGGTTTGCTGGGATGTCTAGCCAGACGTAAGTCACCCCTGTTTGGTTAGTTTGCCCTGATTGGGGCTATGTGCATGCGTCTTCCAACTTCGTCCTGGACTCGCGTTGACGAAGATAAGCCAGGATACGATGTGGAACGATCCAGGTTAGAAGGTGGGTTGTCTGGCTTCGTGGAGCAGCGCACCAGCGCTGGCAAGGGAGACGCCGGATATTAGCAGCATTCCGGTCCTGATGAAACAAAAGCAGCCTAACAGGAAAGAAGTATCCCAGGCCCCTAAGGTATCTTTCCATGGGTACTAAAAGGACGTTGAACACATGTGGCACGGTTTCTTTGAAGGTTGACTTGCATTGAGGCCGGGTACAGCTCCCGAGTAAAACGAGCGCATCTTGTCTACCCCGCATTATACACCATATGCATGTCAGATGCCCAGTCTGACATTGCTCCTGTGATTTACTTCCAATGCGTGATGGCTCGCAGAGCTTCTATTATGCACGGTCAATATGTAGTCAATGAACCAATGAAGTCGATGCACGTTGTTTATCACCTCGTTCCCTTGGAAGTTTATTCTTGGAGAGCCTGATTCTGACGACCATGATACCACTTGTATGCATAACATGCAGAGGCCACAAGGCTTACTGCTTGATGACGAACACACGACCGACAGCTGAAGGCTGCAACCTATCTACACGTGGAGAGCGCCATGCATCTCACCTAGCGGCTGCAGATGGCGTCCATACAATTGCTACTTCTGGATTTCTCTGACAACGTTTGTCGTCAAGCCTCGAGCCGCAAAGCCTTCACATCATTCGGACACGTACCGCATCTCAAGATGGACGTCTCCAGCACGGCCGCAACGACGATCACCATATTCGAAAGGCTCGAAAAGCTTTTCCAGATAATCAAGGACATCAAAGATCTTCCAAACGCTATTCAGAGAGTGGGAGAGTCTTTCCCAATAGTCTTGGATGTTGTCAAGATTGCCCGAGACGAACCCGACAACACAGAATTCTCGGGGTCCGGGTATGTGATGGGGTTTCTCAAAATTTGCAACACCCAGGCAAAGGGAATTGAGTACACCTTCAATGCAATCAAGAATGCGATGGAGCAGAGAAGCGAGGATAGAAACTGGTCGACATTCGTCGACATCTTTCGCGAGAAGGTCCGCAAAGCAGGCAAAGTAGAAGCCCTGATGGACCAGATCTTGCAGAAGTTGAGAAATTTGGCTGTTCGAAATTTGGCTGTTCGAAATATTTACAAATCACACGATGAGGCACGACCAGCAATTAAAAGAATGACCGAAGCCATAAGGGCGATTAAGGACGCGGAACCGCCATTGCCGGCCTCGGACTTCAACGACAGCGCGGCAACTCAGCAGTAAATTTCCGTCAATGGAAAGGGGATTTTGTCGATCGGATCTCATGCCCAGAATACACTACTGTGGAACGCTCGTTTACATCCAGTGAGCCGGGAACGATAAACTCCGGTAGGGGGATGTGGAACTAAAGGAAATTCGAAAGTAGCTGATTCTTCGTTGAGTTTTGCTATCCGGGCGAATACTTCTAGCTATCCGGGCGGGTAGTGAGCATAGACGACGATAAGGATAACGACGACGACGACGACGACAACGAAGACGACGACGATGGGGATAGGAAGAGAGAGAGATCTAGGCAATAGGGACAATAGGGACAATAGGGACAATAGGGACAATAGGGACAATAGGGACAATAGGGACGATAGGGGTAGTAGTAATAGTAGAATTGTATTCATTGAATAAACTATCAGGCCTAATATAAGGTAAGTAGTTACCCGCCCGGATAGCCAGAAATATCTGCCTGAATAGCACAAATTCTTATTTATTAGAGCTAGTGAATTAATTCATCATTCAATGACTTGAAGTTCGTCTCAAATCTGTGAATTTTCAGCTTTATTAACAGGAGTGTTAATTATTCATAGGCCAGCAGTTCCATTTCAATCTCCTTGATTGGCTCAAGTGCACTTTGGAGCTTCATGACTTGAAGATGTTGCAACTGGATAGGTATCGCATGGCTAAATCAGCCCGGAGCTCCGGAATATATTCCTTTGAAGGAGACCGCATGATTTTCATGTACTACAGCGACTACCGTTTCTGTGGATACATACTCTACGTTACCGTCGTTGCCGTCTTCGTCGCTACTGTCGTCATCTTCGATGGGAGTGATTATGCATACTGGAAGAATAGTCGCGCAGACACAGCAAAATTAGATGGTCTGTCTTGGAGACGCGAGACTTCAAGAGATGGGAGGGTCTGAAAGCAAGGACGCTGCAGTACTACGAAAATGGGAATGTCCTATTGATACTGCACTTCAGAAAACCAGCATAGCTATGCCACCTCAGCTATCGTTTCTCCCTTCCGCAGGCCCCAGGTATCTCTCCAGCCACCATTGGTATAGTCGCCTAAGGTCGATCTCCGAGTTTTCCGCCGGCCGCCGAGTCTTCTGGGCATGTATGACTCCCAGGAGTCAATAGCTCGGTTAGCATGAGGCTCTCTCGAATGACTAACACCCTCGTCTAGCCATGTCTTTCGAGTCACACGTCTCGTGATAGGCTCCCACTTGTACGCGTACAAATACGCTGAACATAACACCAATAGTGTAATCGGTGCAGCTGTTGCCCAGTACACCCATGAACTCTGTGGCATGTCGCGAATATCCACAGTATTCATTCCAAAGAAGCTCGTCACGAATGACCTAGAGAGTAAGTCAGTCTTTGTTCAACCTGCAGCTCGTGTTGAATAGGCCACCTCATCGGGTCGGGATGCTTACAGAGGCAGGAAAAATAATGTGACCAAGGTGAACACTCGAATGGCATTCCCGTGTCCCTCGTCTAGGACCTCTATGCTCTCCTTTACTCTAGCCCGTAGATCGGCAGCTCGATGCAGCATGGCGAGCAGTTCATCATGCTCACGTCTTCTTTCTGCCTTTGCTCGCTCAATGACTTTCCGTTCCAGCGAGAACCGAGCCTTTCGCTCTCGATCCACGACGCGGAAGGATATGGGATCGGAGACTCGTTTGCTGTTGTCAAGACAATGCCATTGAGTTACGTTGAGGTCTTTGAGAGCCTGGAGTTTCTCTTCCAGTGCCCGAATAGCAAGAAATGCTCGGCGTTTTGGACGTAGACTTCCGTTGAAGTCGAGAGCACGCGCATGAGCTGCGTAGAGTGCTATAAGGTCCAAGGATGTCGTTGGCGCCGCTACTTTGTGGCCTGGCTTTTGTGACACTGCATCAAGAACCTCAAGGTCTTCCGTCCATGTAACGGCTCTCCTTCTTGTTCCTCTGCGTACCTCTCCCCCGAAACCAGCAAAGCTCAGTGGCACCTTGGATGACCCAGCCCCGATACGAAAGGCGCCTGTCTGTACGTTGGCCATGGCCATCGCGACAATATACTCGGCCCCGACAGCACCAAGTCGAACGCTGCTTGTATTCTCGGCCGTGATACCGAGAATCAGATCCTCCCTTGCGCTTTCAATGCACGTAATCACCTCGTCAAGGGTGGATATATAACGCGTCTTACCCTTGTATACACAGTTATTTCGGCGACCTTTATATTCATTCTCTCTCGATGTCAGTAAAACAATTCTAGCCTGCACAGAAAACAGAGCTACAATGTTCTCAAAAGCACGGCACGGAGAAGACTGGTAGGCAAAGCTGGCGCCTCAGTCTGATTGATGTTCCTCTTCTCCTCCTGGGTTCTCTGGTCGCCGTGAGCTTCGTGAGATGAAATTGGAGGACCATTGGCCTTCTCGCGTGTCTCCCTTCTGGCCCCAGAGGCCCCCTCTTTGTCGTCTTCAGTGCTGTGGTTACCGACATGTTCATTAAATCCCTCTTCTGGTCGGTTTCTTGGCCTCGCAATAAAGAGATGGAGCTCCCTCGATACGTCAAGAATCTTTGCAAGATCCGCTTTGAAGACTGTCAAATCTTCGATGAACGTATTGAACAAACGGTCCCTCTCCGCGGTCTTTGCATTCTGGAGCCACACGACACATGGGTCCTCGTGAGGTGTGGCTGGCACCTGGTGGCCCGGAGACTGAGTATGCCCACTACAAGCGTGAAGATGCTCGAGAGCGCCGGCGAGATCGTACTCCTTCTTGCTATCACATGGATCACATGTCTTGGCTACAGCGTTCTTAGCATGGTTGTTGCAAGATCCTCTGATAATCCAGGACTGTTCGCCCTCGGCGGCAGTCATGAGGGCCGCGAATCGAATGTGCTAGACGCAGTGTCAACAGAAGTCAACGAATCCTCCATAGTGTAGATGATTAGGGGAGCAATCGAAAGTAGCCGTCAGCGACTTACTCTGAAAATCAAGTCCAATGCACCCCAAAATCGATCTATGACACCTTTGATGTCTGCATAGAACCCCGCCCCATCACCTTTCAGGGGCAAATACAGACCTAAGATCGTCTTAGAAGTTGTAAACACGTCCCGAATCAACTCATTCGCCTGCTCCGTAGTATTCACGTATAGACCCCCTTGTTTCTTTGGGGAATCACCTGTCGAACGGGGCGAAGCAAGGCTCGGGTTCTGCGTCGACTTCTGGGATGCTGATCCTTCATCTGACTTTTCGGTAGAATCGTCTGGTGGAACGTTAAGTGTCGCAGATTCCGACCCCAGGACACTCAAAATGTCGTGGCGGTCGCAGATGTCTTCGAGAGAACACTCGTAACCGCTTTTGTAAACCCTGCCGTAGAGAATACTCTCTCGGAGAGATCCATCAATTTTGCGGAGTAGACGGACCATTGTACTCATGCTGCTCTCTTCTTTCTGCTCTCCTCCGCTCCCTTGTGTGACTTTCCACATCAAGAATGGGGTTGCAGGTGTGTCAAATGGCTCGGGTGGCTCCCTCCTGATGGATCTCTCACGGCTTCGAGTTCGCACAAAGCTGCTACGCGAAGCGATTGACGAAGGTTTTGGTGAAGGTGTTTTCTCTTCACTCTCACTTCCTGAAGAACTGAGGTGATAAGTGCGACTTTTCTTCCTTCTGATGGATTTATCATTGACGATTTTGGCGGACGTGATGTTCTCAAATGCGGTATCACATGTCCCGGTCTCTGATCGGCTTGGGGAATCAAAGCGATGCTTGAGGCAAGTATGGCGCCGGCGAGTTGTTTCCGTGTGCGGAGTAGATGGCACGGTTTCATGATCCAATCTAGATTCCTTTGTCAGAATGTAGGGAAAATAGTGGTTTCTCTTTGGTCTTCATATCACTTGCCTCTCAACAAAGGTCGTGCTCATTAACGGAGGGGGTGATGATCCCGACCTTGAACTTGAGAACGATTCAGACCTACGCCGTTGGATGATTCGTATTCTATGGGCAGGTTCGGACAATGCATGTATCGAGGGGGCTCTTTTGCGGTGGTTATCAAGTTTAGATTCGGGCCCTGCGTACGTATGGGGCGTTCCCGGTCTTCGGATAAGTGCGCCTCTTGCTGTATATCCATCTGATATCGGAGCCTGAGGGGCATACGTATGACGTTGGATCTAGGTTCTGGATGTCGATCGATTGTTATAGTCAATGTGGACCACTCGGGATCTGTCAAAGTCTGGCGGAGGAGGTGGAGGTGGAGGTGGAGGTGGAGGCGGTGCAAAATACTCCGAGTCACGAAGATAATGTCTAGGAGGTTTCCGCCATAAGCTCAAGCGGATGTCATCGAAAGTGATCAGAGCTTCCTTTAACATAGTTGCCCAAAGTTCCGAGTTGACGTGAGCACTCTCATACGTGTCTTCGATGATGTCGAAATCTTCGAGTGATGTGAGGTATGTGATACGGGCAATCAGCTCCTACGAAGATAGGGTCAGGTTGAGAACTGCAATTTCGTTGCTCAAACGTTGGAGCTTGAGATTACGGTCTGCAATTGAACATACAGCGAAACTAAAGTCGTGCTTTATATAGGAGTAGTACTCTTTGCTGTGGAAATCTGTGATTCTCACAGTTACAAGCGGTCGGGAGTTGCTCTCGTCGAAAATGATATTATCTTTGCAAATGGCA
This sequence comes from Colletotrichum sp. HC292, assembly GCA_014705525.1. Lineage (NCBI taxonomy): Eukaryota > Fungi > Ascomycota > Sordariomycetes > Glomerellales > Glomerellaceae > Colletotrichum > Colletotrichum sp. HC292. Next base: position 10,638 of record JABGMY010000924.1, read on the forward strand.
GACAGGGGCACTTCACCCCATGTTAATAGAACCTCTGGACTTCTGTGTAAGCTGATGTGTCCGAGGTTAGGCGCAATAAAACTCACCAGGCCCGATGAGAAGGCTCTTCATTCTAGCAACGTGAAGAATTTCTTTGTCGAGCCACTTCTGCGTTTCGGAAAGCACCTGCATTCTGTCTCTAGCGTCGCCCACATCATAACCGTAGTGAGCACTGAGAAGGCTCTCCATGTCATCATGGCCCATCTTCGTCTGACCTTCGCGAAAGACGAGATAAGGAGTAGAGTAGTAGGTGACCGAATCTCGGTGGAGTGAATCGCCAGCGTGAACTCCGTCAACACGGGAAACATTTGTCCTAGCTTCTTGGCCGCTCAGGGTCGCACTTCGACTGAAGTCTTGGTCGTGAGGAGAGACACGCTCAAGAAGGCCCAGTGCCAGAGATTGATATGCCGTGTGAATAAATGGGCAGCAGATGACGAGACTCTGTATTCATCGGTCAGCTGTGCCTTCGTCCATAGTGTGACTGGAGATTATATGCACTCTTATGACTTTGAGAACGTCTGAAGAATGCCGCACATGCCTGTCGAGAAGTCAGTCTTGCTCTGGATTTTGTCCCGGGAAGTACCTACAGCCAATAGATCTGACGCGGCGTAGGTTCCACATGATCGAGAGCATCTTTCTGACAATATAGTGTGACTATCCTTTTAGCCTTCTCATCCGTGAAAGACTCTGCTGCGTTAATGACAACAAGTTCGGTATCGATACCATCGCCGAAGCTTGCGCGTTTCTTAAACCAAGCCTGGAGCGTGCTTCCTGTGTTTCCAGTAGATCGTCTGGCGTCTTCTATGAGCTTTTCGTCTTTCAAGTCAAACGGTAAGGTCTCGGCGAGTTGTGCGTCGTTATCATCTCTGTCAGCGGAAATCGGGGGTACATAGCCGCGTCTATGACTTCGACCGCGACTGCGGCTGCGACTGTCATCTACATATCGGACCGGACTCCCGAGCCGACTTGGGATTTCTCTTCGGCGACGATTGACGTGGATATTGATGTGTGAGTCGCTAGAATAGCGAGTGTCGGATGTACTGCGGGCTCTTTGTCTTTCCCGGAGTTCTTGGAGGCTCCTCATTCTTGCCAACTTTCGTCGCTCCCGCATCAATTCTTCCTCCTCTTCAAACCTTTCACTCTCTCGCTCTCGATCATATCGCCGATCACTTGCCTCCCGACGACGAATCGCAACACTAGACGAGCTGCAATCGCTATAATAGTTTCGGATGTCATCAGCATCATCCCACCTAACCCATCTCTTTGGCCCTGCGCTAGGACGAGGTCTTGGGCCTCCGTATGGTGCTGGCTGTCGTCGGAAGCGGTCATCCAGCGGCTCGCTTTCACTTGAATCGTTGGATGATTCTCTTGACCTATTACGCGGGTGTTTTGAAGAACTCTCGTATGGCCTCGGTTCTCTCTCAAATCTTGAGCTTCGTGCCAGATCTTCGTCGCTATCATCTTCATGTCTATCATGAAAATGGACGTACGGCACGAGTACAGAGCTCAAAGGACGCCCAATCGTCTGTGGGTCGGTCAGTTTCCAGAATCAAGGCACCGAACCTCAACCATTGAGGGCTAGGAACGAAACCTACTTCGTCAGCATTGTCAGGTCTGGCGTTTCCCAATGTAGGTGGAGATCCCGACTCTTCCCGGCCTGATTCGTCGCCACTGTGATCCAGACCATCATGGTCGTCATGTGATATCGTTTCTTTGATCTCTTCATCTTCGTCATTTTCCCGCTCCAGTACGTAAGGTGATATGGCCTCAATTGAGTGATCATCGCCGCTGACAGATCGTTCCCCGCCTTCTATCGACAGACTGGCATGGTCGTTGTTGGAATCCGTGGCTAGAGTCGCCACATTAAAATCGTCGGTCTCGGGACTTTGACCTTCATGTGTGTTGTGTGGCTCCATCTTCATGCCCACACATTACTTGGAGGTCCCCAATATGCAAGGAAAGGATGCAGAAGAGTTTTGCAAAATCAGGCTGACCAGAATTCAATAGACCCATCGACATGTCCAGGGATCTCGACCTCTTCGGTGCTAGCTGCTTATGTCGCCTTAGATAAGCCCCAACCACCCCGGTCCCCTCAGCCAATTGAACGTGGCTCATCGTCAACCCTGCATAAGCTGAATGATTGCGCTGGCCAGGGTACGCTTTAGCTTGCGTATGGGTTGTTGGGCTGAATGACATGCAGCGGACTTCAGACTAGGAATCCTACCAATCCAATCACATGCCCGTGGTCGAGAGTACTAAGACTGAAGACCATTCAACAACTGCGTCGTGCGCTGGACGCCCTTGCGGTATTTCGACATCGAAAGCTGGAGTCTCTGGATTTAACACGCGTTTATTTTGAGACCGCCTCTTGGTTCTGTTCTAGAGTGACTGCATTTCCTGCGTGCCGAGTTACTTCAACTGAGGATGATCAAAATAGAAGTAGTCATACGAAAAGATTTAATCATAATAGCGACGGACAATAATAACGGACGACGACTATAGCGTCGATAGCGACGATAACGATAGCGACGACGACGACAAAGTTAATACTAGCGCCATAGACCGAACATAAACCCACGGGAAAACTATCGCTCTAGCACAAGAAAATAGGTTATGCTTTGTTGTTTGGTAGAACGTGGAGAGACACTAAAGGAAGGAACGTACTACCAAGATCTACAGGCGACTTTTTATTCCACCACAGCTTACGCTTGTGGCAGCCCTGTTCCATGGTGAGGAATGGGTTCTGGAAAATTGAATTGCTTGACCAGCAGAGGTCTGACAAGGCGGGCGAAGCCCTTCTATGTACATGAACAGCTCATGTTTCTGGGTATTAACCGCTCTGGGACAACCCTGTTAACAGCCTCATCTAGGGAATTAAATGCTTCGCTACATCGCTAAAATAACAAGTGCAAAAGTGTTGAAAAATGTTGAAGAATGACCAGTCACATCTTCGAGGTACTGTCATCAATGCCTCTCGCACCAGTCCCCTCTGGTCGCAAATCCATTCCAGTTCGCCTCAAGTTCTAGTCTTTCATTCTTTCTTCAAAACCATCCCATATGCCCATTTAGCAAAGTCTATCGCCTTCGCATCTACAAATGTAGTAGTAAGGTCAGAAACATATATCGCTGCAGGCGCCCATAGGATAAATGCCAACAAAATGCCAAAAATGTAGGATATCTCGGTGTCTCCGCCACCGACAAGACGTAGCGTCCACCGCGCTAAGACCAAGCCTAATGAATATAGGAGTGAACCGTGGATCATGTACAGCGAGAAGGAGATCCTGCCCATGTATTGAGAGAAACGGTTCGTAAAAAGAATTTGCAAGAAAGTGTTTTGGTCGACGACGAATACTGTTAGCACTGCACCGAGTGGTATCACAAGAGCCTCTTTGAATCTTGCTGGAACCCAGGACGCTAGGGTCACGTAGCCAGGTGACTTCGCCGCATCCGCCATGTCTTCTGGCATGCTGAGCAGCCATAATGAAATCAAGAATGATACGAGCCCAACGCCTCGTCTAAGAAGGCGATAAGACCGATGGCCTCGCTCAACCGTCCGATATACGACCCCATCCGAGGGCAAGGTGCCCCGGTGTTCGGGCTGACATTGCCGGGTTGGCCACCGCCATTGCCTGTCTTCAAGTTCCAGATGCAGATCGCACAAGAACATGCCGCTGAGAAACAAGAACATCCCCCAATAGACAAAGACCAGTTGGAGATATATCGCCAAGCATAGCGCAAAGAGCATCCTGACTTTGTTATGCACTCTGGTGAAGCCCGACAGGAACATGAACACCACCATGGAGCTCATAAATTCGATTGGTATTGTCCAGAGGTGAGGGTCAAGCAGAGGTTCTGGGTCTGCAGAATTGGCTCCAACAACGGGCTGGCCGATAGGGTCGGTGGTTAGGACCTCAGCATGGATGTAGTACTGCAGCTGGCCCCAGAGAGAGTCAAAGTGTCGCAGAACCCTCGTCGGATAAGCCACGCCGGGTAATCCCTTGTCGGGGAACATGTTGAAATAACCCATCATTAGGGTGACGAAACCGACCACGGCGGGTGGAAGGAAAAGCCGGGTATGGCGGCGGAAGACGGACGAGGCGATGGCCGAGCCTGCTTTCTCGAACTCTCCCCGGCGAACCAACGTTAGAAAGTGGTGCGATATCGTATAGCCGGACACGACGAAGAAGACGCTGACAGGAGCGAGCCCTGAGACAACGAGCCGTAGGATAGGCAATTGGTAGAGCCACCATCGCCGAGGTGGATCCGGCGTCCATGCTAACTGGACGTCAAATGAGAACCAGATCAGACCGCAGTGAACAAATACGACACATAGCGCTGCGATGCCTCGCAAACCGTCTTTAACGACACGTTAGCCTGACAACTAAAAATGTTGAGCGTGGTCCTTTCTACCTAACCAAGCCGTAGGGCGAAGCGGCTTTGCCTCTTCTTCTGTTGATCCTAGGAAACTCGGGACTAGAAATGAGAGAGGTCTCAAAAGCCTTCTTAAGGTATCATGTCGTCGTGTGTTGATGGGAAGTAGCGAGTCGTCCGCCTCCAATATTGAGTCATCGTCTACCTCATCGACCAAGGGCTTGGATTCTACGCTCCAGTCACCATCTCGTATCGGAGTGTACGTGTGCCGGCCGTCCGTATCGTCGGGACTGTATCGCTGTCGGAGGAAGGAGGGCAACATAGTCATGCTCAACGATTTGAGCGATAACTGACTCAAAGCCGGAGAGGAGAGGGGGGGGGGGGGGGGGGGTTGGGG
>JABGMY010000927.1:0-30720 GCA_014705525.1 Colletotrichum sp. HC292
GAACATGTCAATTTGTTGAAGAAACGTCTAATGAAGAGGTTTCTGAGTAGCTTAAATTGATTTATAGTTTTTTTGGTTGTTTGGTGATTATATTTATAATGTGGTTGTGGTTGGGTGTTCGGCTCGCTTGTCTGTTCGGCTCGCTTGTCTGTTCGGCTCGCTTATCATGTACGTTAATATTATTAATATTCTACTAATTTATTTAGCATATAAATATATATATCTTTATACAAAGCTTTACTTATTAATAGAAATCTATAAGGTTTCTATATTATTTTCTTTAATTAGTAGAAAATATAAGTTAAAATGCTTATATAGAGTTTTTAAAATTATACTTATAAATAAAATAAATTCTTTTATAATCTTTTTATTAAAAAGCTATATTACAATTATAAACTTAATAAAGTTATATAGAAGTAAACTAAAAAGTTAAGTTTTAAGTTATTTTCAATTATATAACAAAAAGACTTTATAGCTTATATTACAAAAATTATAATAAATAAGTTTAATAAAAGCATTTTAGCTAATATTTTAACTTTTTTAAATACTTAATATTAAATATTAAATATAAAATTTTCTTTTTCACTTTTTAAGTTATATTTTTTAATATCTCCATATATGACTTACTGAAGTATATTTACTTATATATCTGCCTCTACTATAAGCCCTTGTTCTTCACTGGCTTTTGTTTCCTCTAACGCTAAGTCACCCCTTAGGTCCGGCACAAAGCGGTCAATTCGCTTCCATGTCTCATTCCAAAGGGTCTCTTTCGAAGGATCCTGGCTGGGCGCCACCAAGTATCCACTGCTTGCCAGAAAGAGGACCACGTTCTTGAGATTCTCGCGGACTGCCTCCTCCTGCGAAACTATTGTCAGCAAGCGTTGTCATTCCACATATTCAAATTACTCACTAGGCTGTCACCCTGCCCACTGTTCATCAAACGATCCATGATGTCGATGATCTTAACCCACAAATCCAACATCTCGTCCCATTTCGAAAGAAGGACGAGGTATTGGAGGAAGACTTTGCACAGCAAAGATGCGGCCTGAACTCGCATTTCGCTCATACCCACAGGGTCGGAAGAGAAGACCTCCGGCTTCAAGAGCTTGTGGATCAACGGAAACAGGACCTCCCCAAATATCGCTATCCACTCCTTGTGGTCGTTGCAGGTGAGATCTGGCGACAGCAACGATCGCTGGAGTGAAGTGAAAGCCTGGAGGCGGACATCTCGACAAGGATTCGTGCATTGTGCTGTGAGAGCCTGGAAAATGGGCAGCCAGTACGCAGACCACGCTGGGGCACCGTATCAGACGTTGTTTGTAGCAGGGAAAATTACTGTCAGCGTACCTTCATTGTTTTCAAGATGGGACTGCTTCATCAAGAAGGGGATGCGTGCCGTCATACTGTAAATTGTGCTGATTGCTTTGGAACCACGTGACACAACTTCGCCAAGACTGCAGAATGTTTAGCTATCTCGACGCTCTAGGTACGCCCTGAAGTTACTCACCTAGGGTTTTCGCGTGTACCCTCACGAGTCTTGCGCTGCTTTGCATCAGCCACAGCAGCGCGGCCGGCCACCGAGGCGAACTCTCCGAGTAGCAAGATGGCAGACTCATAATTATCCGCAATGATGGCTGGCGGGGCTCCACCGCAACCCATTTCCAGTATATCGAAAACAAGTGGCGCAGAGTCATGTCGCAGAGCCAGTGCTCGCATAATGGCCCAGAAGTCCGGGGAGGTCATGATCTCGTTGCGAAGTGGGCTCGGCTCGTCAATGCAAATTCTCAGTCCCTGGAGGAGCAGAACCGAGGTCTTTGCCAGCACCTCCTTCGCGAAACTCGATATGGTGTGTAGTAAGACGGGGACGTTAACATAGTCATGAGTCTGCGAGTAGCCAGAGTTAGATCGAAAGATTGAAAGATTGCAGGAGTATCAATGTGAACTGAGTCATTGTTACTACTTACGTAGCTAACGTGCAACAGCTTCAAGAGGTAGAAGGCAGCCCTTGAGACGAGAATGTAGTGGTAGCGACCCGCATCCCGCAGTACTGCTTGCAATGCGTCGATAACCCGCTTACCAACAAGTTGGATGGTGTCTTGGTCACGAAGAGCAATCACGGTACTGAATTCCAGGATGTAGGCCATTGCCGGGTCATAAACGATGCCAGCTTGTGCAGTCTTCTGTCCATTCAAAGGCGAGGACGGCACATCAGATTTGACGACTATCACCGTAGAAGTGTGATCCTCTGGCAAAGCATCTAACAACGCATTAACGAGAGGCTCCAATTCACCAGGTGGCAGATTTCTGCATTCCATTAATTAGCGGCGGCTGACATCAACCGGAGTACAAACTTACGAGATGTTCGCAAAGACTTCGCCCATATGGCATTGGTTGACGCAGTCGACAGTGCAAAGTGTGCTTTCGAGCTCTTCCTCCGAAGGCTCGGGGGGGTCGTCAGCTGCGTAGCTGGAGATGTAGCTAGTAAACGCAGAGAAGAAACCAGTCTCCACGGCTTTTGAGCCTCTATCGATGACTTGAGAGGGCGTCTGCAGCGGAATAGGGTTGATGTCAAGAGAGCCCTCCAAAAAGAAGGAGGGGACGAGAGAATTGACGAAAAGGTTGAGCCAGATACGAGTAATAGATTTCCAGCCGCTGCGAATCAAGTGCTCATTGCCGGTTACGACGCGGAACAGTACTAGCGTGGCCAGTTGCGCGCGGAAGTCTCTGCCCAGCTTGACCGCCAGCTCACTGACCATGACACTGCTCTCACCAGCTTGAACCTCGGTGTTCAAGCTTGTATTGAAAGGAATCTCGGTGGCCAGCGTTGTCATGTGGCTGAGTGAGTATACGATCTGATTGAGAGCATCAGCATTCTTGTACTTAGCAGCTATTCGCGCGCACTCGTCGAAGCCGGTAACAATTCTGGCGAAGACCGCATCGTCCGTGGCAGACATGAAGACGTATGACAGTGTTGAGACAATTGGCCGCCAGGTCGCAGCGAACATGTCCGCGTCGTAGATGTTCGTATCGCATAGGACCAATGGCCGCACCGACTCAGACTTGACAATAAGCTCACGCCAGGCATAGTCGAAAGCGTGCTTGTTGTCGTGTTCGTCAGGGAGAATGATCTCGTTCGTTCTGATGTTGTCATATATGCTTTGGAGGTAACTCGGGGCGAAGTCTTGCCCGTCATTGACGCCCCTCAGATTTCGTGCAAAGTCATCCACCGTCATGCGCTTCTGACCCTTGAGGTTCGGGTTATGCTGATCCGTATTCAGCATGATGATGGCATACGTCAAGACGAAGACTGCATCTGCGTTGGCAACTTCAGTCGGTGTTGCCCTAGAACAGTATTTGGCGGCGAAACAAGTGACGATCCTCTCAATCAACGCGGATTCTCCAGGAAGTCGGAACGTCTCCAGGAGGCCTCTGAGCGCCTCATCAACTCGTTTTTCAGAAAAGTCGAAAAGGTTCATGTATGCCTCAAGGACGCTTTCACTGCCCTTCTTCGATAGGTACTCCCCAAGAACCTTCTTTGACACTCGAGAGGTGCCTTTGAGGAACTGGGCAACCGCGACAGGATCTTTGACGTTCTCGATAATGCCCTGTGCCTCAAGATAAGCCAGACCCCCCTTCGGATTCTCGTTGAATTTGCTCATTCCTTTGATAATGATCTTCTTCTTCCGCCGTCGCTCTCGCAATTCGGCCGGGTCTAGGTATTCTTCCACCACTGGCGGCTCACCCAGTCGCTCGGCGAGGAACTGTATGTATCGGAGAAGTGCGTCTAAACATAACGGCGGAACGCTTGTGGTGGACCAGGTAGCACTGTCAGGGAGGGCATTTCTCGCCAGGAGTCCGATCATGTCTTCGCAAAGATCTGCTCGATCGGCGTCGCAGTCGTAGTTGACAAACAATTCGGCCATGAACGTAGGCATCCGTGCTAAGACACCAATGCTTTCAACCATTGCCTGTCGCGCGTCCGGCTTCCTTGCGCCGCCTTCAAGGCCCAATTTCTGCCTGTCCTTTACTGGTACTGGCGTGGAACGTCCGCTGCTGGTCTGCGATGGTGGAGGTTTGACCAGTTTGGGAGACTGCGGTATTCCGGCATACAGCGATGGGTCAATACCAGGTTCGCGTGGTATTTCTACTGATGGGTGAAGACACGCAACAAGGTATGAGAGAAACAGTTCCTGCTGTAGTTTCAGAACGCCGCGGCAAGTGGCTAACAAAGTGCCAGCAACAATCAGGGATTCTTGAAGGATGGCCATATTATCAGACCTGACAAGCTGGAAGAGGTAACAACAAAGCCTGTCTTCCGCAATGCCAGCTAACGCTGGATGTCGTGCGATGGAGGGCCCTGACACCTCAAGGGCCACGTGTATGATGCGCAAAGCCATTACCCTCATCGTGTCTGTGTGCTGGCGGTCGTTGGGATCTAGGAAGTTGACGAGAACTCTGAAGAGCTCCCGGACTGATGGCAGCGAGTAGGGTCGAAGGTCGAGAGATTCGGAACTTTCCTCGCCATCACCTCCTGCTTCGCCATCTCCTTCCACTTCAGCGCCAGTGTTGATATTTGGCTTGGGCTCTCCAGAGTCGTAGCTTTCTTGGGGTGGTTGATTCAGGTATGCTGGCGCTGAACTCGATGTCGACAACCGAGCTTCATTCTCTGGTCCCGGGGTTTGTAAGCCAGCAGCAGCATTTGCAGCTGGGTCCATCTTTACGCTGTCCATATCCGCGCTCGTCTGTTTATCGAGAGCATCAGACTCGTCTCCGGCTTCGACTTCCAAGTGTTTCACGTCCTCGAAGATGATTTGGCACATGCGAACCATTGACGCCTCAGCCGTGCGGCGTAGCACAGGTGAGAAACGGGGCTGTGAACAGATGGCCAATCCTCTGCCCATAATATCGCATACGCTTTCGTCGCTGAGAATGTCACCCCCAGGTCCTGACATCATGTCTTCCATCAGATGGAGGATCATGAGCAAAACAACTTCCACCTGGCCAGAGTCACTGCCATCAAATTGGCACCGTGTGACTGCTGCGGATAGTGACTGCATCGCCAGGGTGAACCGTGGGGAGGTCGGGCCAACGAAGCCATAGGCGAGGAACTTGCGGAGCGCTCCGAGGGTGAGTATGGTGACAGGCGCAGCAGTGCCTTTGGTTTGTATGATCTGCAAGAATGGATTCAGAAGCGATAACGCGTCAAATGAATGAATGTCTGGTACGTAGACAGTGGTCAGCAAGGCTGGTCCATGGCACCTCAAAGGGAGAACAGAGCACTCTCATACCTCGAACGCTGGCCAGTTCATGGCGTAGCTTCCCAAAACCAGCCATCAGAGGGTTGTCCTGTATGCTGCGGCCCCTTTTCCCACGTAGACCCCATCGGTTGGCGGAAGCGGTATCCTGTGGATTGTCCGCGTTGGGAGCACTGCCAGCAGCTTTCGGGCCTCTGGGTGTAGAATTCGTGCCTAAGTGTATCGGGTTTGGGTTTCCGCCTAGGATGGCGGATACAGAAGAATGCGGTGAGCGCGCATGCTTGTGTAGTGCCGACGTTATGGATATGCACTCCGACATAACCAAAGACACAGGGTCTACGGCGACGGAGACAGGCCGACTTCGATATTGCATTCTGGGAGGCATCACGGAGGGTCCGATAGGCCTGCGCAGGTCTAGGCTGAGATGACCGGTTGAGGCAGGCGCTGCCTCGGGGTGCTGGGAGTCGTCACCATCTCGAATCATGGTTGACTGAGCGTGGATGTGGTGGACGAGGACGCGAACGCGGCGGATACTTGCGCGCAAGGTTGGATATTCTGCAAGCTTCCTTCTCGGGCAGAAGTGAACCGAGAAATCGGATAGGGAACGGATACGCTCATGCGCATGACAATCGTATTATGTGAATCGGGTCAGAGGTCGAGGGCCAGCAAGAATGCAGGGCCGCTGGACATGGAGCCTTCAGGTTCTCGTCTGCAAATCGGAGGTTGATTGTTGCGTGTCTTGTTCAAGACAGCTGTTGCTAAAAAGAGGATCCCGGCAATTGACCAGGTTGCAGGAGCTCCAGATTAACGTATGAAGTCTCGGTAGCACTCGTGTGTGTAAGGTAGCTGGTAGTACGTTTCTAGGTACCTGAGGTACCTGATGGTCGCTAACAGGGTGCTTACCTTATCGTGGGTGTACGGTCCTATCTATCTAACTCTTTGCGCGAGGTACGGATACGCACCTACTTAGCTAAGTACGTAGGGAGGCACCGTCTGGAAGTGTCCGAGACCAATCCAGCGCGCGTATTGTGTTCTTAGATGCAATTATGCCTTGAATACTATTGCGAGCATGCGAGGTAGGTGGGTTTACATGGATTCATGGGGTCTTTTATGTGTGCTCTTATTCTGCACGTCAGCAACGTCAATAATGTCATCAGTGTCGGCAGTGTCAGGTCAATTGATGGTGTGTCTATCTATGCCTTGCGCATGACGGAACAATGTGATTGGACCCATTGAGAATGCTGGACAATTTTAAAAATGCCTCCAGAGTATACTGAACCTTTTCAGCGCCAGTCACATAGAACACGTTGGTTACGACAGCCTCACTTTGAGTTCTGAAGTGAATGCATATCCACACTTTTCTAACTTAATATCACTTTTCCACTAAGAGAAAGATACATGTGGTGCACGTAGATCCTCCTCTTTCACCTCGTAATGGTAAATGAGGCAACTGAATTTAGGTGTGCCTCTGTGTGCCTTTGCGTAGCTTTCAACGTCTCTCTACAGCACTGTTCCTTCACAAATCATCCTATAGTACCCAAAAGCGAGGTACATGTAGTGTACACAGTTAAAATGCAGTTGAAGAGGACCTGCTGGCCAAGCAGATAATGGGACTTCGAGTATTTCGGCTCAACCGCAGCACGTTCCACGACCATACAGGTTCGTGCTTAGCTCTGCTTGCGGCTGACATCAGCGTTCTGCCTTCTTCGCGAAACCTCCACCCTCCTTCTCATTCTTCTCCTTTCGTTCAACAGCCTTCTGCCTCTCCTTGCTTTCTTGTTTGCTCTTCTTGTCTTCCGTCGCAAGATTCTGCATGTCGGATTTGTCCTTCTCCCACTGGCTGCTCGCGTCGCCAAACTGCTCCTTGACCTTCTTGGCCTTCTCTGCCTTCTCCTCCTCTTCTTTCTCCCTTGCTAACCTCTCTTGCTCCATTTCCTGTACTCCATTAGATCTGATTATTCGATCCACGTATCAAAGGATAAATTACCTCCATGTGCTTAATGTCATCCACGCTTGGTTCGTAAAGATGCCAAATCGTGTAATGCGGCAGGCCAACGACTGAGTAGTCCATCCGCTTCGCCATCTGTGCCATCGACATTAGAAAGGATCGTTGGCCCAGGCTCGAGCACAACATCTTACCTTGCCAAATCCTTCCGTTTCCGCGTGCTTCTCGAAACTGAAAGCTGGAAAGTGAACGCCTGACCGGAATACTCTTGCTTTGGCCAGGATGCTGACGCCCCCCACTCCGTCAATCTCCATCTCCATGTCGGGGTCCCCGTATGGATCTCGCAGATATGCCAGATGGGGTCGCCATGTAGCGTACTCGGCATAACCTTCAACAATGACAGCATCCTCGTCCAGGGTGTCAGCGAGGGCCAATGCTGTCTCTGACTCCTGCCAAGAGTTCAGATCGTAAGGCTGCTCACCCCCGAGCCAATCGGGCAGGGGACGCCAAACGTCTATGCGGTGTTCAGTCATGACAACGGGTTTGCGAGGTTGATTGAGACTTACTTGGCACGATAACATCCTTATTGTGGCGCATAAGATCCTCAAGAATGGTGAAGGGTGCCGTTTCGACGTCAACATCTCTCCAATACACCCATGAGTGATAAGGTCGGAGGGCTGCACTAAGAAGCCAGTTCCGGGCTTGAGCCATCAATTTTCGTCTGCTTGCCTGCGCAGCAAAGCCGTGACGACTCTCGACATCCTGGTTGACCTTTTGTCCGAAGTCCTTCTCAATGATAGAGATCTCACCATATGGCTGTTTCGCATCCTCGTCGGCCTGGAGCCCCTCTAGGTTGTTTGACAGAACCTCGAGAGTTCGGTCTTTGGAATCGGACACTAGGAAGGCGAGATCGATCAAGTGATGTGGGTACGTAAAGTTTCGTAGATGGGAGAAGAACATCGGCAAATGGTTCTCGGCATCTCTCAGAGGCACGCAAAGAAGAATCCGCTCCTCGCGTTCCCAGCCGCGGGCGGTACCTTGGACATTGCTGAGGTCGTAGTATCGCACTGTTTCAAGTTGCAGGTCGTCGCTCGCAGAAAGCAGACCAAGAGACACAATCGAGGTCAGCGACGCGCCTGGCCATACGAGGACTAGAAAAAAGATGGCCAAGATGGCAACAATGGCTAAGCGGGTGAGCAGACGCTGTCGACGACGGTTTGCAGGTGTAGCTCGGGGCTGGTATCTACGAGGCAGCATCGTCAGGTTTCGTGGGAGTTGAGGAATGAACCGCGCAGGAGGGAGCGTTTGAGGGCAGTGACAGCTGTGCGACGTACCTATGAGGGGAGATTTCAAACGTGTTGCCTCTGGGATATCCATTGGAGAAGCCGCCGGAGTGATGGCGAGGCATCACTTTGGAGCCCGACGACGCATATGACGGCAACATCCAGGGCACTGGGTAGAGGGACTAAGCCCTTAGCTGGGAGTCAAGCCGCGAACAATTGCAATAGAATTCCACTGGACGTTGGGAGTCGTGATGTTCAAGCAGTCGAGGGCATCTGGCAACCGTAGCACTTTCGCGCGGAACGAAAGTTGATTGCGCTGGGACGATTGCGCCACGGGGAGCACGTGTACGAGGCTCGATTGCGAAAACTGGTGGAGCAGCGCGCAGCTGGGGAAGGCAGAGTATCTCAGCTGTTGCGAGCTGTTGTGATGTTTTCGAATGATTGTCGTTGAGGGGTGGGCTAAGCGTCGAGAGCTCGCGTCGTTGGGAGAGGTAGGTAAGTACAGGGGGAGGGAGGACGACGTGCTCAAACACAAAAGTGCGACCACTTTTGCTATAGACGTACTATTCCACTAGGTGTCCTGTGACCTGCAGCGCCAATCCCATTCTCAGCTGGGGAAGTTAGGTGGCCCGAGCCCCTGCACGATTACTGTAGGGATACAGTATGGCGAGCCCTGTGTCTTGCGTCGGAGCCCGAGTAAGCTCTCAATACCTCTCTTCATTGGCTTACATGTTTCCCAGGGGGCGGGCTCCCTCAAGTATCATATCCGCTCCGAAACCGAGCATAGTATTCGTACTCTGGAACCTCATCCGCATGTTTGCCTTTTCTTCCAGAACCTGACTTAGATTGTCTCGCATGACAATCTTGTCTGTGGGTGATCCATCACAGACAGATATACGGCTGCGCGCCTGGAGTTAGGGAGAAGGGCATCGAGGCGGCAGATATCAATACTCAGATAGCCTTACGTGCTGCAGTCTCAGTTGCGTCGATATTGAGATTAGCTTCACTGACCTCGAGATGTCATGTATGACCCAATGTTGTCCGCATTCTCCCCGACGCATCCAGGGCCTACTACTGAAGGCGGCGGTGTTATCAAGATACAGCACTAGCATACTGTCGACATGGAACACAGCGAGTGTGTGAAGCCTTCTCTAAAATAAAGCACGCAAATGGTTCCAACCTCAGTCGGCATATTGGCTGTCGAAGTGGCCGACAATACATGGGCTATGGACTACGGAGTCGACGCACCACGGGCGTTACACAATCATCAATCATCAAGGCAGAAGCGAAGCGCATCGGAGTGAAGGGTCCCCCCCTTCCCCCGACAGGTCAACAACAAGTACATACCTCCAAACCATTCAAATTAGTTGATGCGATCTGCGGCTGGTTGCCTCAGGCATGATCGTAACTTCTAGACAGCGCCATTAGCCCAGATCCAAGATTTGGTCGCAATAGAAATTCAAGATGGGAACAGCGAGTCAGACAAGCCAGTTTACTCATTCAGCCGGCCGGCCCCAGCCTCCCAGAGCTTCAGAACGAAGAACTGAGAGACCGGGACACTGAAGCTAAATTACGGTTCCGAAGGAATCAACTCCACCACCATCCTTGTCCCTCGTAAGAGAGACTCCAGTGCGAGAGTATGGCTCGGCCGACTTGAGATAGTTGAATGGATAAGCTATGGTCATCATGTAGATCCCAAGTGTCGTTGCAGTGGGGACCATGGGGAAAGGGGTTTGCAAAGAAAGAGTAGACCTACCATTGAAACAGTTTTGCAGCAGCCCGTGTCAAAAGATGCGTTCTTGGAATCTTTTAAAGCCTCCGTCGTACATTTCTTGCCTTTAAACAGTGCCAGTTAGCATACGATGATCCAAGGGATTCTCAGCAGGTGGTAGACAGCGTATCCATCAGAAAAGATGTTTTGGTAAATGGGTATCATCACAAATCTCAGTAGCAGAACTGAATGAAAAGGTTGTTCATCATGGATGTGGTGTGGTGGCAGGGGCCTCGACAGAGGGCTAGGACTTACCAAATGCGCAACCAGGTTTCTAGCAGGAATGGCTCAATTGACCATGAGAAAAGGCGAAAACATGCTCTGTGTCCAAGTCAGCGCCTGCCTCAAACAATAGTCGCCGCACAGGTGAGTTGGAAGAAAGATCCCAGAAAAGGTTGAGGTCAGATGGTAGTGCATGTTGTTCGTGCGCTCAGGGTATCGCGTGAACTAGTGGTAGATGTTGCATCATGTGCAGGGGATAAATAAGTGATAGAATAGGCATTGGCCACTTACCATTGTGAGGTATTCCGGCAGCTCAAATCTGAGCCTGCTGAGGATGAAAACATCTCAAAGCTGGGTGAGGTAAGAGAAAAAGAACAGCTTCCAGGCGCAAATTTTTTTGGCTTGAAGTAGTAGCCCACTAAGCTGGATATGCGCATAAGCCCACTTATCGTCTCTTGTTTGCCGAGAGCCATGAGCGGGACCGCCTTGCCCCGGCTGAATTCAGTTAAACGAATCTACCTCTCTATTAAAAATATCCTCAGGGTGAAAATTCACCTCCGTAGCGACTTTGAGACGGAGCCTCCCACGCGAGCAGCCAAAATTTGAAGTGACTGATCAACTAAGAGCCTACCCTGAAAGATTACAAGTTACATCGACCAACTAGTTGGGCTTTACGTTCACTACCTCAGATTAGTTGACCATCTAGCTTGCGATACGCCCCTCGGTCATTCCGACATACGCTCTTGCCATTTCCGTGCCTCCAACGGCGAAGCTGTCAACACTGGTACATTAATCAAGACATGTCCGACCGACGAAGAATTAATGGCCCGCCCGGTTCCACCCTACCGCCCGTGTTCGATGGCTGCCGCTCCAAACCAAGTTTCAGAGCAAGGCCAGCAAACGGAATCCGGGGATTATGTTGGTTCAATCCTCTGCGGTAGTCTCGTCCCTCATAATACTAACTATACGGCCAGTTCTCAAGACAGGTGTAGCTCCCACGGCATCTGGATCCGCCTACATGGAAATCGAACCCTCTCAGCTTCAGGCAAATCCTGTAACAAACGCCAATGGCATGAAGCTCATTTGCACCGTTCACGGACCTCGTTCCCTTCCCCGGTCCGCACCCTTCTCACCCTACCTGGTTCTCTCCACACACGTCAAGTACGCACCGTTTGCTACTCGTCAACGCCGTGGATATCTGCGCGACTCGAGCGAAAGAGATCTAAGCGTCCATCTCGACACTGCTCTACGTGGGGCCATTATTGCTGACAGATGGCCCAAGAGTGGCGTTGACGTCATTGTCACCATCATTGAGGGTGATCAAGAGCGAGAGCTCTCTCATTCACAAGGCAATGAGCAGTGGGACGTGATGAACGTTCTGAGTGGCTGCATCACGGTTGCTGCCGCCGCTCTGGCTGACGCAGGGATTGACTGTGTGGACATGGTAACTGGCGGCGTCGCTGCAGTTGTAGGAGGGGCGGCCGGTGACTTGTCGGCAACTTCAATTGTCATGGATCCTGTTTCACTCGACCACGAAAGAATATTGGCTGCTTGCTGTGTTGCCTACCTGCCTAGCCGCGCCGAGATGACCAATCTATGGATCAAAGGTCAACTGCCGCCTTCAGATCCTCTCCTTCATACGAAGTTGGTGGGTCGAGCTATTCAGGCGTCGAAAGGCAACTATCGGGCGGTTTTGGAGAGGCTTCAGGATCATCAGCCACCCCAGGGTTAGTCGAGTCTTGATCTGGAGATAGCTACAAAACGCAACATCTTGCCTAGCACGCTTGTCGGCGGCGCCCTGCCCCACCGCAACACACATCTATCCAGGCTTTTCCCATCAACGCGGAAGCCCGGCATTACAGATGAGGCTGAAGGGTCTTGAGTGGATCGGAAGGCATGTCATCAGGCAGAAGAACTACTTTGTCGGAGATTTACTCTGGTCTCGGAGGAGTCGATCCAACACGTGGGAGGGAATCGACGAGTTCTAAGTTACTCATGGTACTTTGGGGGACGTTCGCGGTAGCTCGCACGCTCTCATGGGTTGGCGGTGTTCATGAAGGGGCTTTACAACGCCATTCCATCGGCTTAGGTGGATCGGAGAGGCTGGAATAAGGGACGGTAGCCGGGGCACTTATGCCGTGCACCCTCTCAGTGATGCAACGATATTACTAGCAGATCTATGATACCAGCAGACGAAGCTACGAAACTTTGGCACTTGAAAGCCTTCTTCTTGATGACAATCCTGTCTTGACGGCCCGCTGGACGGATTCAAGTCGGACGCGATTTCCACTGCGTACTGTGCCGTCTAGGTGGTCTTCTAAGGAGTTGCGTATGGTAAGTCCCGTAGATTCGTGGTGGGATCGCGTCAGCGCCTCGGTTGGAATTCAACTGCCTACGAATGCGTGCCTTGTAAACTACCTATGGTGCCTAGGTACGTTGAGGTTAATTGTTACCGCAGTAGGGGGTACCTGCCGGTAACTTGGAGGACCTGGGGGAGCCGGGCCCCGGCTCTGTGCTGCGCCCGTGCCCGCGCCAAATATACCCTCCTACTTACCCGAGCTTCCGACGTCGACTCTCCTCCACCTGCGCTGATGCGGGAGCTACCTCATATGTTCGAGCTGCTTCAACGAGATCCGATCGACAGCAATCACTGCCATTTCGACTATCGCACTCTGATAGGGCATTCCGCTATACGTTGCCCACCAGCATACTCCACGATAAGCCATCTCGCATTTGCAGTCTGAAGCCCTCGGGATCCCATTTACGTTCCGTCGTTTCTTCTCGCCCGCATCATGCCCTTTCAACCCTTCGCCTACCGCCCATGATTCGTGTCGCGACGCTCCCAGCCGCCACGAGCGATAAGGCTGCCACCGCTGCCTTTTCTGCCTTCCGACTTTGAACCTGCTTTGCCATTCAGCTGACCATGGCGGATCAGCCCGCCTCTGCCCCAGCGGACAACCCCACGATCTGGCGGGATCTCTCGCTGTGGACCGCCCACCACCTTCAACAAGCTGTCAACATCACGAAGCTAGCCCCTTCCTTCGAGGATCTGGTACAGGCTGGCCCAAGGATCGTCAAGAAGCTGACAGCATTCATTCCGGCTCCCGATACACTTGATGGCCTCGGCCAGAGAGTCATTCCCCAAGCGACCGAACCCGGAATCAGTACGACCGACGCCGCTACGACTGCTGCCCTCAATATGAACATACCTCCTCCGTTGGAACATCATCATGGGCTTGGGACTGGGCCGGGGCATGATGCCCTAGTCGACCTTGATACTGGAATTGCCAGTCCCAGGTTTACCATGGAAGGGGCAAAGGGTCTAGGCAGCGTCTTCAGCTATGCCACAAGCAAGTGGGCACTTTGCTGTATCGCTATGGCTATTGTGCTCAATCGCACCCACATATTTGCAACTACGAGACGTCGTTTACGCCTGACCTTACCTATCCGACTCCTCCTGCGCGGTCTCCCGGTCTTACTATTCCTCATACAAGCCCGCGGCCTCCTACGCTCCATACAATGTCAAACATCCTCTGACTTTGCCGAAATGCGCTGGGGAAATACTAGCAAGAGTTCAGAGTTGATGTTCTCCCAAGCCGGCGGTTTTCTTCACACAATGAGCTCCACACTACTGCTTGGAGCTTCCGACCAGGAATCATGCACGGCCGTTGGCATGGTGCCCGCGAACGACGAAGATCCGACGCAGCATTTGCGAGGGTCACTGTCGCTTCTGTGGCCGTTGTTCGGGACGTTCTGCCTCAGTCAATTCCTCGAGACTGTGTCATGCGCCGTCCAGGGCCGTCCGGTATCAGCCGAAACGGGTATGACACTATTCGAGCATTCACTCGCCTTCGCTGAGGCCGATGCTGCGATTAGCAATCAGCTCGGCTGGGGCTTGTTCACCCAGTCACAGGCCGCCGAGGCGCTGTCTGAGCCAAGTAGCAGCATCGCTATTAGCCGGTCCATGATTCTTCGAAGGGTCAACACACCGCCCGAGGTTCTTCTAGTGGCTTTCCTGTCAACTATGAGCCACATAACTAGCCACGTTCTGGGCATTTTCAATCTACAATCCAAATTTCGCCTTGTCAACACAGGGTTTTGGGGGCTCTGTTTTATGGCGAGCATACTCCATAGCGCTGTCACCTTTTCCCTGGATGACCCTTCAAAACAAGGTCTACTCAGGTTTCCCACAGTTTGTATCATCGGGTTCATCCCTCATGTTCTTGTCCTCGGTGGCATACTCGTCTGCCTTTCTATCTATCTGCTTGCGCTAGGCTTAGCCGCTCTCACCCTCGTGGAGGGATCCACGGGCCAGCGTCTAACACTGCGTGAGCGGCTAGCTCAAGCCCATGAAAACATGCAAGCCAACTTGTCTTTGTCTGATATTCGTATCGGCATGGACATGGACTTCTATACTGCCCTGTTGAGAACCGGCTTTGGTGCCATCACAATGGCCAGCGAAGCAGTCTACTTGAATGAGGACCGAGACATCAACCTCAGACACCGCACTTGGCTCGAAGAGGAGAGGTTTCGAGAATTGGAGGACTTGCGGGCGCAGTGGATAGGAGCCAGCTCGTCTGACTCGCAGTACGATACCATCGGCACCATTGGCTTGGTTCCCATGAAGGATGACCACCTGCTGCCCACAAACGGCTATGCTCGCGAGCGAGCCGCACAGAAGGTGTCCAAGGCTCGTTCAGGCGACCGGAGGGTCAGGGATGGAGTCGGCGCTGCGGAAAGAAGTGGGAGGTGGCTCATGGCGCTGGATTTTCTTATGAATATCAACAGATTGATAATCCGGACCTGGGCTACCGCCGCCATCAAAATTCTCTCCAAGATGGGCATCCGTTCGCCACAGTTTCTCTTATGGATAGCACGCCGGCCCAAGACTACTACCGACAGCGTCAAAAGAAACGGCAGTGAACATCGTATCGACACTACGATCGATTCTGTTGAGTCCACCATGGACATTCCGATAAACGAATCCGTCGATGTTGAAACAGAATTTAGGCAGCAGGCCTGGAGAAGCAGTAGTAGCTCAGCATTAATCGATGAGACCGATCTGGATACGCGGCTCTATGGCTGGTGGTTGAAGGGCGGATATTGGGGCTCCACGGATAATAGTGGTGAATACCAACCTGAGGAGACCACTGATGATGACACCACTAGTGTCGTCTCATTCAACGCCAATGACGATAGCGATTGGGAATCAGAACATGACGGGCAGAGAACACCGACGCAATCGAGATCCTGGACATTCAGGGATGTCACACCAACGCCTGACGACGCTTTGCATTTATCGGATTTGGCCCGTCTACTACATCCTCGCAATCCTGAAGAGAGAGACGAGGCGTTTACACTGGCCGCCCACTTGACTAGTGATAGGACCATGACAAGGGCGCAGTTCAAGAGGTCGCAGCAGGTACAGCGGATGAGGATACTGCAACCAGTCGGAAGACCGGGCCAAGAATCAAGTAGGCCGTACAAGATGACTCCCGACGAAGAGGCTCAGTGCCTGGAGCAACTTCTGCTATCTCGCCGTTCTGACACTCCCCGAGCTCTCCACAGCGAGTCGACCTGGGCAGAAGGGGCCGCCGGCCTAGGTCCCGATGGCCCTCAATGCGTCGTATGCCAGAGCTCTCCAAGGACAATTATTGTCTGGCCATGTCGCTGCCTGAGTCTTTGCGACGACTGCCGGGTGTCCTTGGCCATGAATAATTTTGATAAATGCGTCTGTTGTCGCAGGGAAGTAATCAGTTTCAGCAGGATTTTCGTCCCCTGAGAAGCCCTCTAGGCGTTGGGTGCGACGATCGCTTGGACTGCGCCTGATTCAAGACCACATGATGGCAGTGCGTGGACACGAGGATAAAGTCGACGTTGATGGGGTTGGGAGCAATGTTTCATTAGACGTCAGAGGATATCTTTTGCTGTTATTGTACACAAACACACGCTACCTTCGTACTTCAGCGCCGTTCCACACTTTGGTTCAGCATCCATATCCATCGAATTCACATCCCAGCCCATTCGACACAGAACGTGCGCACGTGCTTCGCAGTCGCGTTTCCAGGAACGACTGCTTCTCCTCCGAATAAGAAACCTTTTTTGACCGAGGTGCCTAGACGTCCGCTGCCCACTATGTCAAGCATGGGGATTTTCTCATCGCATCCATATTTCGTAGCAAGGAAGTGAGCGTGATAGCGTAGTGGATCACCCGGGTACACGCTGTAGTCGGCACCAAAACGAAGACCAGGTGTCATAAAGTAGCCTCTTGATATAAGGTACTGGTGGAGAGGGCCGAGAGGCGGAGACGGGACGGTCAGAATCCTATCCTGAGCATTCTGAAGACCGCCACTCGTCGTGGGTGTGACCGCCAGCAGCTTGTCCTGTGGAAATGTGTTCTCCGAAGATGCTTCGCCCATCGTGACGGCACTTGGTACCTGAGCGCCTGCAGCCCTCCGTGCCTGCACGGAAGACTTCTTGGCTTGATCCTCGGCCATCAATTTTTGCGCCTTGTCCCGGCGATCCTTCAAGATTGTGACGTAGGCTTGGCGAGTCGTTTGATCCGGGGAAACAAGGCAGGAAAGGTGTTGGAATGTCTCGTCGACCAGGCGGCCTACCTTCTTCTCGATGAGCACACTGGCTTCCTCGGGCAGTAATTCCAAGGGCAAACTCAGGAACACATTCTGGGTAGGATTTTGCGGTGTAGTTCCAATCAGCACTGAGCAAATGTTGTGGTTTCGTCGAATCCAAGCTACATCTTCTGCGTCAAAGACAAGATAGCGGTCGGCAATCTTAGAAATGCGCACTGGCGCCAGACCTAGTTCGAGCGACACATCCATCTTCGAATGATTCCTGTAAGAGTCAGCTACGGTTCAATGTAAATCGTACGCTGCATAAATGGTATGTGATGTCCAAGAAATCATATTCGCTTTGAAAAAAATAGGCGTCATCACAGAGTGTCAGTGGATTGACAGATTGATATTTTTTTGGTTTAATCATTGGAGTAAAGAAATCTGCAAAGGGGGCAGAGGATAACTTACCAGAGCAGATGTTTTTGAATGCAAGAAACCGTATGAGAAAGTTTTGGCGGCGGAGAATATTTCAATGCTGTGCTGTGGTGGGGCACCAGGGACAGACCACTTTCGAGCCTTCGACACCTGATCGGTACGTATCTTTTGGACGGAAGGTAAATCCACGCACCGACCGTATTGACTTTCACGCATTCACGCTTCACACTATCTCGTCTTACGGTGACGCTCCTATTTTCCGTACACATATTGGTCTTTTAGAAGTCGAGCTTCTCCTCCTCCTTCCTCGTTTCGTTTGATCCCGTGTCTTCATCTCCATTCAACATCGGTGGCAAGCTATAGGGCTTGAATATCAGGCCGCTCGAGCCACTCAAGCGGAATGAGAGATTCTCCTGCGATGAGCCACTCTCCAAGCCCCCACCTCTCTCATGATAAACGGGAAGGCTGTGAACCTTGAGCATACCTTGGACCACATCTTCCGATCTGATATTCGATTGTATATGCACCTTGCGCTGCAGCGGTAATAGTTCTAGTACACTGTCACAAAGCAGCTCCATCCATCTAGTGAGCCCGCTCGAGCGAGGATACAGTGATGTTGATATGGAAATGACGGCTGTTAGACTTCCACTGTATTGACGTAGTAAAGCTCTCAGCTTGTGCAGGAACTGCAAGGCATCCTTAGGCCGGCACACAGACGAGCCATAGATCGCAGGTGACAATAGGCTTGGGACCAGGACTCGATGAATTGCGTCTGGCGCTGAAGACCTCAGTTTCGCCGAGAGGTTGGCAATGAATGTATCCAGGGGTGACGGGATGCCGGTGCCTCCTGAAGATTGCGACCAGGTCATGGCAGGGAAGCAAAGCGTCGTGTCGAGCTTCCCCTTGATATCGCTGGGCTGTAAGCGTTTTGAAAGGTCGAATTGGTGGCAAAAGCTTTCTGTTGTGTTGACGTTTCCTTGGCTTGCATCTTCATTAACAGTCAATGGACCTGCTCAGTGGATTACAAGCTGAATAATTTAGGGTCATCGTACCTGTGCCTGTCTTATTGCCGCTAAGGGTCTCATATCTCCAGGCGATCTTCATTTTCTCGTTCGACACCGAAGCTGGCTGGCGGCGAACCGAGCTGCTTGTTTTGCCAAGCCCAGGAAGTTCACCTTTCCACGCCTCGGTTGGACCTAGCACATGAACTTGGTGACCTTGTACGAGGCCTTCTGCGCCGTAGTACTTGAGAAGGACACCCGCAAAGTCCGTCGTTCCAGATTCCTCGACTAAAATGCTGCTCCCAAGAGGCAGCCCGGCATGTCCCCCAAGCAGTTGATCTAGCGACCCAGTGCCTGTCGAGGTTGTGAAGCGCCCGTCCAAGGGTGATGGGCGAACTCCCGCTGCAGGCGACATTTCCTGCTTTTTGACACCGGCTTCCCTCATTGTGCCTCGGGCCTGTTGGCCAAGTACGACATTCTTCTTGCGGAACGACATGACTTGGGCTGAGCGTGCTCCCAGGAGTAAGTGAATGGTCCAATGTCTGCAAATTTGACGGGGCAATCAACGTTGGTGAGTAGTGCAAACTTACAGGTTCGAGTAGGAGCCCTATAATGACTTGCTCCGATGTAGATTAGAAGCAGAGGATGTGAAATCGCCTTAACCCAGCATCTAAGTCGGGCCGCAGGCACTGGAGCCAGGGTACGCAAGCCGAAATTCCAACACCTCTGCCTCACGACGTGTGGCCGGTGCGGTGGCTGCTACTCCACATATTCAATTGCGTGGTGCCTATCTTATCTTATACCGGATAAGTGAATTTTGGAGTCCGTAATTTTCTCTCCAACGTGCCTGCCTCCAAGCTATCGTGCGAAACAGTCCTTGTCCACGATTTTTGCGCGCCACCTCGTCCGAATATACTTCGGCCGCCTTGACACAGCTTCTGGGCCTCATTTGAACTACATTCACTCTTTCTAATATTCAAATTCTCGCAGACAGTCAGCTTACCACAATGTCGGGCGGAGGCGATGTCACCCTCTTTGAGGAGTCCTTCACAGTTACGAACTACGACCAGTCCAAGTACGATCGGGTGGCGCGCATCTCTGCCACCTCCACGGACAATCAGACTCTCATGACACTTGACATCAACATTGAGCTCTTCCCCGCCTCTACTTCCGATAGTCTTCATGTCGTCCTAGCTACCTCCCTAGCTCACGACGGTAGCAAAGATGAAGAGAAGGGCTGGAGGGACGTTACCAAGGGCAACCACGACCGAGAACCCACACTGGCCGACATGTTTGATTACGTGTGCTACGGCAAGATCTACAAGTTCGAGGATGCTGATGACGGGCAAACCATGTGAGAAACCGTCCTAAACCACGCTGGTGAAGCTCCAGTAGAAGAAGCTGACAGGGTCTCTTAGCAAGGCGTATGTCTCATTTGGCGGTCTCTTGATGTCTCTGGAAGGCCCGTACAAGAAGCTCACTCCGCTGAGAGTCGATTATGTCTACTTGTTAATCAAGAAATGATCAATGCTTCGATTTAAATCGCAAGGAGCTGTCCACCAGGCCATTGACTTCTAGCGCGAACGAATACGAGGGGTTTGACGAGGACGAGACACAAGAAACGTGGCTTTGGAACCATTTGTGAGCTGAGGGCGTTTGGGAGACACCTGGCCCTGGCGAGACAGGTCATCACAATTACCTTCTCAGAACCGACGCTGGCTCAGCCATCTATGGCCCCTAAGGATGGGTCCTGGTTGTGCGGGCCTGGGAATGGCAATCTTCGGTGGATTCTTCGCAGGATATGGTCGTAATCGGGCTCATTGTGTTTCGTCAGGATGCCGTGACGGATGAAGAATTCGAGCATGACGAGAGCGCAGTTGGGCTTCCACTCCCCCCGTGCCAGGCTCTGCTGGACTTCTTCGACGGTGCACAGGTGGAACTCGGCAACCTCTCCATCCTTTGGCTGCGGCACGACATCCTCAGGTAGTTCGAGATCGTATATCCATTGAACTTCGGGATAAATGAGACCCACCTGCCCTGCCTCTGCTTCGGTGATGTAGATGTAGGTGACGCCGCCCACGTGCTTCGTGCGGCTGCGAACAAGCTGGTCCGGAAGATTGGCCTCCTCATCCGCCTCGCGAATGACACATTCGAATGGGTCTTCCCTCGTCATCAGTCCTCCTGCCACTGTGTTGTCCAGCATGCCCGGGAATGTCGACTTGGTGGGAGAGCGGCGAGGTACCCATATCTTGATGCCGTGACTTACGGATGGGCAGCGTACGAAAGCTGTTAGATGCACCCCGTACCTCATGACTCCGAACAGGCCGGATGCAGATCGTTCCATGTCGATGAGTAACTCGCCGTGACGCCCGTAGACAGGCCACAGCTCGTCGCGCCACCCGCGCAGTATCGGGAAAACGTCGCGCTTCCTCCAGAAATCAAAAAGATCGGCTGCGAGCTTGCTGCGGGCACCTAGTGTGGGTGCTTGAAATGCAGAAATGGTGCGCTTCGCAGTGTCAATGTTGATTTCTCCTCTCACACTGGCCGGCACCTCGGCTAGCTTTTCTACCACTTCTGGCAACACATAGCCCAGAGACACGTCGCCCTCACCATCGCCACAGATGAGAGTGTAAAGGGAACCATCGATGTCTGCATAGCGAGTCGTGTCGTGCTCGTACGGATACCTGTATGTGTTCAGTACAGGTGACCCAGACGTTTGGGTAGACATTTCTCACGAGTCTACCTGAGCGATGAGGTCCAGGTTGCTGAAGGCTCCCATATTTCTCCTGAGGATTTGTCTCTCAATTCGGGCGTAGGGGATCATGCGGCAGCAAGAAGCGGAAACCTTGAACGTGTGCGGGTGGATGTTGACGCAAAACGACTTCTGAGGGCAAATCCAAGGCTGGATGGTGCTTGACGACAGAATAGTGGTGTGTAATCGCGGTTCAATCCTGTTCTGCTCTGGAATCTGCCGCCTGGTTAAATCATTTCGTGGAGAAGTAAAAGACAACCATCGGCCAGGTAGTAGAAGCTGTCGGGACTGGAATCACCGGCTCAGGGTATTGCAGCTGGCAAGGCCAGTTGCGGGGTATGTATGCATGTATGAGGTGTTAGGTCGACACGCCGATCTAACTACTATGCCCACATTGTAGGTTACTCATCTGATCAGTTTTTAACTCGTCCTCCAAGGTCCAGGTTAATGTCTGAATTTCAAGCCTTCGTACTGCGTACTGGACAGTCGAAGAGCCAGCTACCTGGTTAACCCTTGCAGGTGGTTGCATGCCTTCGAGCTCGCCACCACCGGAGTTCCCGCTGTGTGAAAATTGACCGTTGAAGAAATGGCGCTAACGCCCGTAGAGGATTCTCCCAGCATCTCGGAGCTTCCTGCTATCCCTTACCCCACCTACCTTAGGAGGATGTTATTTAAGGTATCCGTATCATCTGCCCAATCCTTTACAGCATCTCTCCAGGCACCGTATTTGTTTTCAGCGACGATACATGGCATCAAGCTTCAAACAAATGCGCAATCTACCCAATCAAGCCCCGAGTCTCGCTGTCAAAGTAGCCCCTTGTCACAGCTTACGGCGTATCCCAGCCCCGACACACTTTGCCAGATCAGCCTCAAAGTCAGAGCAATGTCCAGCCCTTTATTTGGCATCGTTCCAGCCGGTCAACCACTGTTGACAGAGCCAACCTCGGCGCCCTCTGAAACCTCCTTTCTCTACTCCATTTCCGCCGCTCGACCTTTCTCCCATATTACTGTCATGCTCTTACCTGGCATCGTTCTGCCACCAAATACCGCCGCTGCCATCTACTTCGCTTCAGCAACTGATGTTGCTGCTGCCACTGCAACAAGCGAGACCCCCAATTTCAAGTTTCTAGGCGGCATCGGAACCGGGAAGGAAAGCGCCATCTTCAAGATCAACGCAAGTAGTGCCGATGCCGCCCAAAGTCCTGGCCATGTTATCATCGGTATTTCAGTCGAGCCGGCTGATTCAGTAGCTGCACGCATGCAAGAGCTTTCTGCAAACCGATTGTCGAACACGGGCTCCGGTGCCTTGTCGACATCCCAACCATCAACCCAAGTTCTGGCCCAGAACATTATCAAAAACGCGTTCAATTTCCTAGCAAGCTTTGGTGGAAGTGCCGGGCCCGGCGGGGTCGAAATGGTGCCACTCAAGGCATTCGAGGAGTGGTGGAAGAAATTCGAAAGCCGCGTGCGGTCTGACCCGAGTTTTCTCGAGAGACCACAGAACGATTAACCCTCACTTAGTGGTTCAAATCATCGTCACTTCCGTAGTAGCTTCAAAAGATACCCGTAAACCAAGTTGTTTTGTTCATGTATCTCAATACATCGGTATAAACCATCTACTATCTCGTCACTACATCTCGCCAGGAAAGGGAAACAAATGCGTTTGGCGTATGCGGAGTCTGAACCACTTTCATAGAAACCTCGAGGAATTCAAAAAGGAAGAAAAGCCCCGTCTAGTAAGTAGCCTGCAACATGAGTTCCAACGCCAGAGAGCTGCGCCTATCCCAGAGTTACCCGCAAACTACGATCCCAAATACATCGTCTCATGATGGACGGGGTCCAACGCGCAAAAATGAAGACACCAAAATAAAGGGAAACCCTCGCACCATCGCCACCCACTAGGTGGACAGGACCAACTGTACAATCCATTGTGTCGGAAAGCGGAAGTCTCCGCCTCTTAATCCTCATCCAAAGGCTTCATAAGTGGGCTCTTCATCCTCGTTGGGCTACCAGCGCGACTTCGACGTCCAGCATTCACCAGGCTTGGAACGAGCCTTTCACGGCTCTCAGTCCTCACCGCCAATCCACCTCTGTCTAGAGAGAAGGGCGGTCGCCCGTCATCGAACCTCTCTATGTTGAGCTTTGGTGTGGCCAAGCCGGAGGAACGCCCGGCTCCTGAGCCTTCGCTGCTGTCAGACTGCTCGTTCTCGTCGGAGTCAACGTCCCCTAACTCGAACTGATCTGCATCGCCATCTTCCAAAACACGTTCGTACGTTGCCGAGGAGCGCCCGAAAAGCTTGTTGGTGATTGAGAACCCGCGTCCAAACTTCCGAGGGTTGCCGGGACGCCTGTTTCCTCGAAGTGCAGAGGTCATTCTGCCAAACCATCGTGTGCGCCGATCACGCTTTCGAAGAAGAAATCCTACCACCAGAAGAATCACAATGAAGAGCAAAATGCCGGAGCCAGATTTTGACTTGGCCTTGTCCAGGAGCTCATCCGCGGTGTCCCAATCGTCGTCGTCGTCTGCCCCGATAGCGATTGGGGAGAATTTGGATCCAGCTGGCTCAAAGTCCGTAGCGCCAGCAATATTGCTGCCAAAGCCAACCGGCAATGCAGTTCCCTGCGGGGGAACCTGACCAGCAGCGTAGAGCACCATCTTCCCCAAGGTCCAGCTAACCTCAATTCCACCAATTTCATTGACCGGTTGAAAGGGATCCATGAAGCCCTTCTCCTTCACGTCGTCAACGGTTCCTTTCGTGACGTTCAAGCCAGGGTTTGGCGTGTGCTCCAGCCCGGGTCGAGGGATCCCAATGCCTTCATACAATACGTTGATCAGCCATGACGCTTTGAAGCAAGCTTCCTGCGCGTTCTTGGCCTTTTGCGTGGCCGACTTCTTCCGCGCCTCGATGCTAGCCTCGATATCTGCCCAGTCGCGGGTGCAGAAATCTACCACATTTTTTTGGTACGTGGCCAAGTCGTATGCCGTTTTGTGGCTCTTGCTGAAAACGCCGTGAGTCGTGTGCCAGTACTCAGAGACCCCGACGAAATGATTCACATCGAAATCAATACTTGGCACATGCTGGCCGTTCAGGAGACAAGGTTGGTCTTCGCAGGGAGTGTCCTTTCCTAATAGCGGCTCGGTCTGTCGGAGGCATTCGTCGAATCGACCAGTACCGACGAGGGACAGTTCATGGCTGGCAGCTTCGGTGCTTATAGGATCGCCCGACAGAGACGACCGCAAGCCAGATGGGAGGCATGGATCGGGGATCTCAAGACTATCAGGTTTGCCGTACTGCTCCTTGAGGCTTTCGACATATCGCTCGCGGGCTCGATTTGCGCCGTATCCTAGCCAAGTTGCCGTGAAAACACGGTGTTCGATAGTCGACCCGTCGAGGGTGCGGAGACGGACAAGCTTCAGGTCGTTTGCATGCTTCTCTGCCTCGGTGCTATTTGGAGCGAAAGCAATCTGTGCTGATGCGCCTCCCATATCCAAAAAGCCATACGTGTGGTGGCCATTGCCGTGTTTGTGATGATCAGGACGGTCAAAGCCGCCGAGGAGGTAATTCGTGGCAAGCCAGCCATATAAACCTTCCGTTTCGCCCGATATGACTTGGATATTCGTGTTACAATCAGGCAATGAAAACATCGTGTTCTCCTGCAAGTAGGCGCACATATTGCGAAGAAGGGCTCGCTGCTGATGGTCGGGAAGAAGACGCATGCCGGCGGTGGCCATCAGATAGACAGGAGTGTCGGCAACTTTCTTATCGGGCACTTCTTTGAGAGCTATATCGATGAGAGACTGCAGGTGTTCGCGACCAATCTCCTCGGGCTTTTCTGCAAAGGAGGACACGCCAGGGCGAATCTTTTCACTTGTTTGTAGCTTGATCTTGGGCAGACTGTGCAATGCGTCAATGGAGGCATGTTTGATGGCCTTGGCGTGGTCCTTCCATTTGTAGACATAAAGACGCGTCCCCGAAGAGCCCGCATCGAAGATGATACCGTACCGCCCTGTGGAATTGAATTGTCCACGTTAGAAAGCCGCTTCGTTGAGTAAAGGGTAGATTATAATAAAACAAGTCTTCTCTGCAGACCTACATTTCTTCCCCATTAGTGGCAGCTGGCGCAGTCAAGCTGCGTGATCGCGAATGCCGTGGGTGACACAAGGGGTTTTGCGCCGTCGAGGAGAGCGCTGTGGCAACCGGATAGGGGATTGCGCGCGGAAGTAGGAGTTGAAATATCGCTGCGATACGATGAGATATTGAGTGGCTCTGTCCGCTCGTCTAGTTCGCCGACGAAGTGTACCGTAGCGCCGGTGATTTTTCAGGTACAACGTATTCGAATTTCGAAGTCGAGGCAGCCGTGGAGAGAGGCGAAGCAGGTGTTGGTACAGTTAGAAGCGAACAGGTCCAGCGGTGGGATTAAAAATAAATGATGACGAAGAAAGGCTGCTAAAGTTGAAGATGGTTGGTATCAACAGATGATTTGCGTAGGGTTGAAGCGAGCGTCGGTCATCCTGGAGGTTGTCAGGAGAGATGTAAAGAGCAGGTTGGCAATTGATGGCTCGATTGCTTTACGGAGTGTAACTGTCCAGGGGGCGGAGCCAAGGCGAATGCGTGGGAACAGGGAGTCTGGGAACGACCTTCAGTTTGGACCGGACTGGACGATGGTTTTGCCAGGGATTGGTACTCGCACTAAGACCGGCGTGGGAAAGCGTAGGCTTGATTAAAGTGGAGTTTGCTGGCGAGGGAGGGCAGTCGATGGAGACGAGAACAGGATGTGGAAAAGTGCAACACAAGGCAGGACTGTCTGTCTGTCACTGGACTCGTGTTGGATTACTGAGGCAACGTGGACAGGGGACAACCCCAGCGACAGTCGTAGGCCGGGCCAAATCTCGGACAGGTACAGGCACGGGCTCGGGTCCAGAAGCCGCTTAGCGTGGAATGATAGGATGGTGGTGGCAGCACTGGGCTGGTCCTCAAACGGAAGGATACGTAACCATCTGATGTCTGCTATGATTGGCCGTCATCAGTCGAGGTCATATCTGTGTGAGGTACCTATGTGCGAACATCGCCGTCAGGATACTTGGGAACGCCCCTGCTGCGTTTAGCTTTCTCACCTTCAAGCTGACTTGCTGGGCAGTGCCACTAGGGCAGCAGTTATTTTTATTCTTCCTCAGCGGCGAACCCTTTATTGCTCTTTCCACATCCTTCTTTTCCTTACGTTAATACCTCCCTTACATTGATCCTTGCATCAGAGACAACACTGGCAATGTCTCCGGTAGCGCTTGTGGTTTTGCTCGGGTTGCTCGCCCCCTTGCTCTCTGGATCTGCTTCTGGCAAGGACGAAAAGAAAAAACGCAGTCGCGATCAGCGCCCTTGCACGCACTCGCAGCGTATCCGTACAGTACGTGCGGTGATAACAGCGAAGGTCAGGGGTCGACCCTGAGGTTGGTTAGGTACCTAGGGGTACCCTTCCCTCTCCCTTCCTCAGTCACTGCCGTTACTCGCCATCGCCTCTCTCTGGCCTGTGCACCATAAGAATGCCTTTTGGCACTGTGCCACTGAGTAGGGGACAAGCGTGGGTCGACGCTACGCAGCACACCCGCACTGAGGCAGCATCGTACATCCGAGGTACAATACATAGTACACAGCAAGATACAGAAATGGTAAAGGACCAAGCAACCCTATTAGATATAACCCAACAGGTGAACACAAGAGTACTGCGGTATCAGGCCAAAGTTTTACCCCCTGTACAGGTAGCTGTGGCTCAAGCAGACCAGGTGCGGTACATCGATCGCAGGCGAAAGACCGGCCATTCAGCAGTTATTCCAGAGCTTCCTGTGGGACCGTCAATCCCCACGATACGTGGCTGGGGGTAATACTTACCATAGTACTATACTCAGTGCTGAAAAGAGACGGAGGTCTCCGGAGAGACGAAGCATCATGGTGCACGGCAACACAGTATCTCATTGGAGCCCTGACTTGGCGTATCAGATTGGCTAGAGGGAATTTGGTTTTGTTACCCAGGTTTTTAGTGTTCTAGAAAGACATTTTTTTTTTACTAAAAAGCTTCAAGGTATTGCCAGATATTCTGCCATTTCGCCTCATCTCTCAAGGTCACAGAGAACCTTGAAGGCAAGGATCAGCATGGCTATAAAACTAGCCGTACTGAACGTCCCCGCAGCGAATCCTGGGAACTGCCGCATTATGTAAGCGACGTATTTACGAAGCGTAGCCGACCTTACCCGACTTTGAAATTCCGATCCCCGAAAACAAAATCTTCCCGGCTCAGCAACCTCGTCGCAATTCTGCTCCTTCGGCGTAACTTGTATCCTCCTCCCCTCTAATGAACCGCTGATATCTCCGTCACAATGTTGGCCGCCCGTACTTTCGCTGCGCCCATGAGGCGGCAGGTTCTGCGCGCTGCTCCTCGCGCCGCCGCCGTTTCCCAATTCCAGGTACGCAATTGATGGTCCCCGCCCCTCCAGCAGCTCCACGTACAACCCGCAGCGTCGAGCCGCAACATCACCATCTGACGGCTAGCTCAGCGTTGGCTAACACCAGAAGCAGAACTCCAGATTCTACAGCGACAAGGTCGCCAAGTTCAACGGCGTCAAGGACTCCAACGTACGTACAACGCCCAAGCTCGTTTCCGCCCCAGATGCCCCACTCGTTTTGCGCGCAATAGGAACATGTCGCTCTTCTTGCACACGTTGGACAGCTTAATGGCGACACTCAATCCGCAGTGTTATAGGTTTCTGAGGCACTAACATGGTGATTTCGTCGCGCAGGGCAACTACCCCGTCAGCTTGATTGAAGGTGACGGAATCGGTCCCGAGATCTCCCAGGCCGTCAAGGACATCTTCGCCGCAGCTAAGGTACGTTTGGTCACGGCACTTGCGCCTCTTTTCTCAACAGTAGACCTGGTACTGATCATTCAGGAAAGGCCCCCGTCACTTGGGAGCCCGTCGATGTCACTCCCATCATCAAGGATGGCAAGACTGCTATCCCCGATGCCGCCATTGAGAGCATCAAGCGCAACAAGATCGCCCTGAAGGGTCCCCTCGCCGTACGTACATGCCTACCAAGCCAGCATCATCAGCCAGTTTTGCTCACCCTTTCCTGCTGCAGACTCCCATTGGCAAGGGCCACGTCTCCCTCAACCTGACTCTCCGCCGCACCTTCAACCTCTTCGCCAACCTGCGTCCCTGTCGATCCGTCGCCGGTTACAAGACCCCCTACGACAACGTCGACACCGTCCTGATCCGCGAGAACACCGAGGGTGAATACTCTGGTATCGAGCACGTCGTCGTTGATGGTGTCGTCCAGTCCATCAAGCTCATCACCCGCGAGGCCTCCGAGCGCGTCCTCCGCTTTGCCTTCCAGCAGGCCCGCGAGATTGGTCGCAAGAAGGTCCGCGTTGTTCACAAGGCCACCATCATGAAGATGTCCGACGGTCTCTTCCTCAAGACCGGCAACGAGGTCGCCAAGGACTTCCCCGATATCGAGTTCGATGCCGAGCTCCTCGATAACACCTGCCTGAAGATGACCACCGACCCTCTCCCCTACAACGACAAGGTCCTTGTCATGCCCAACCTGTACGGTGACATTCTGTCCGACATGTGCGCCGGTCTCATCGGCGGTCTCGGCCTCACCCCCTCCGGCAACATCGGCGACGAGTGCTCCATCTTCGAGGCTGTCCACGGCTCCGCCCCCGACATTGCCGGCAAGGGCCTGGCTAACCCCACTGCTCTTCTGCTCTCCTCCATGATGATGCTGCGTCACATGAGCCTCGGCGAGTACGCCGACAGAATCGAGAAGGCTGCTTTTGATACCCTCGCCGAAGGAAAGGCCCTCACTGGTGACCTGGGTGGCAAGGCCAAGACGAGCGAGTTCGCTGGCGCCATCATTTCCAAGCTGTAAATACCTGCATCGGTGGATACCTCATTTCCTGATAGAGATACGGGATACCTATAGTAGACTGTACATCAACGGATATTTTCTTGCGTTAGAGCCATAGTCGTAAATGAATGAATTGACGAATCCCGATAGAAGCTGACGGTGTGCTCTTAGTCCCTGATGTGGAAGCCCATACTCTCAATCTCCGGAAACAAGGCTCATATAGACTTGTCTAAGCTCCAGTTTGCCGCGTTGGTAGCGTGTTCGAAGAATGCCCGACTCAACATCCTCCGCCCCGTCAGAGGACAAATGTCCACTGCAGCCTCGATACTGTACGGCCACCCAACACTGGTACCTCCCGTGTCCGTCATACCTGGAGAAAGCCAGTATCGGAACCTGTTAATCAGCGCATCACGAATACCAGGGCTACAAAAGTGGTCAGAAGATGAGCATTGTGCGTGTCACCAAGACACCGAGAACTTACTGTGGTACAAGGTCAATGTTCATACGATGTGGCATGAGTCGCTGGTGCTTCGTTGGGCGGATCATCTCAGGCATTATTGCGTGATATTCCACTTCGATCGGTTAGAACTGCATGGATAGAGCTCTCTGCGCCAGTTTACATACCCTCATGTACGTAGCGTAAAGGGCACAGCTCGCCAGCTGAACGAAAACATCATAGCCCTCAATGTTCTTCACCAACTCACAAGCCCAGGAATGAACGTCATATGCGTCTCCTGGCTGTCGGTCTCGGAAGAAGAGCTCAAGATCAATCTGATCCTGGGGCCCCAGGACCTGATACGAAGGCACACCGTTCGAGAGCATTTCCATCGCAGCGTCTCTATAACTGTAGAATATGTTCGACAGTGGGCTGCCGTCGGATGTCATAAATGAGGGTAGGCGGTACTCCTCAGTTCGCATGTTCAGCAGCCGCCGTGCTTGCACTGCTGGGGGATAATGATTCGCTTTTACGGCGCTCGAA
Organism: Colletotrichum sp. HC292; assembly: GCA_014705525.1. NCBI lineage: Eukaryota > Fungi > Ascomycota > Sordariomycetes > Glomerellales > Glomerellaceae > Colletotrichum > Colletotrichum sp. HC292. Next base: position 30,117 of record JABGMY010000927.1, read on the forward strand.
AGGGGCAGATTTCCGAACCCTTCGACAGCCCCAGGTGGGAGAACATGGCCGAATGATTTGCTTGGTCTGCCTTGATTATGGCTTTGAGAAACTCGGAACATTTCTGGTCCTCTTCCTTGGGTTATAGGGCTGTCTCTGTTACTGCTGGAGGTGAGTTTTTGCTGAGGTCTATTGAATCGACCTGGTGAAGAAGTGTAAGGGACTGGACACCTAGCCTAGGGAAGCTGGGGACAGCTCAGCTAGCAGAGGCTAAAAGAATAGAGAGGCTTATAGGTCTAAAGTACAAAACCCTCTATAGTAAGGACTTAATAAATACTTACTAAAAACTAAAAATAAGGATTTTAGAAGAAGTAAATAAAAGTAATATAATAATATTAAACTTACTTTTTAAGTATTTCTACTATTAGTTTAACTTAACTATAGCTTTTAGCTCTTAATACCTTTATAAGAAGACAATATATCTTATTAATATAACGTGGTTGATAAGCGAGCTGTCAGGAAACTAACACCTAATACCTAAACATAATTAAGAACTAACAACAACAAGATCAAATTCAATTAAACTACTTAGAATCCTCTTCATTAGACATTTCTTCAGCAAATT
>JABGMY010000929.1:0-20741 GCA_014705525.1 Colletotrichum sp. HC292
GGCTGGAGAGGGCGAACACATGGACTCCCGAGATCTACACAAATCGGGTGCCGGCAGGCCGGGCATTTTAAGCCAGTGGAGGCAAGACAGCGTTAGCGCCCACCAACATCCGTCCATGCGGAATCGAGAGACAGCAGTCAGCTGAAGTGACAGATGGCGATGGGATGGAAGATATTTTTGTCAACGGGCATCTTCGAACGATGCGCAATAATGGAGATCGTTGACCGCCATCAGAGACGAAAGCGGTGTGTTGGGCAACTTCTGTCCGACTTGTGTGGTGGAGTTGATAGGAAACCGATGGGTCTCGATGATGGGGAAAAAAAGCACGGAGCCGTCTGGGGTTCCTGCAAGAGGTATCCGCCCAGCAGGGGAGCAACGACTGCGTATATCGTCCAGAAGTGGCAAGCTGTAGAAGATAAAGTAGCTGACCGTATCTGTTGCAGGGCACGCCGAGTCTGTAAGGTCCCACGAGAGGATTCTTGGCCCGTCATGTTGGGTTATGGGATCCGAGATTCAGATGCAGTCGCCGTGCCAACAAGGGGTGGGCGAAGACGGACGGGCTTGGGATGCCGGAAACAACGCATCACCAAGAATCGACGAGAGCGAGTCGAAGAGGGCGAAAAGCAAGGCAACAGCTGGACCCATGCTCCGGGTGTCATCTTCAAATGCAGGAACCCCCGAGGCCTTGCTCCCGCGTCGAATCGTGTGCATGCTTGGATTGGGTTAGGTGAGCGGCAGCCTGAAGCAAGCGACGGACAAACAGGGAAAGCTGCACGATGCGAGGCGGTTGGCGGCCACAATCCCGTGGTGGTGTCGTTTCCCGCGTCGTTGAAGAGGAGCTGAGTGCAAGAGAGAAGAGAAGAGGACCTGAATTGCGCCCGAAAAGAGCTTGGGCTAGAATTCGATGCCAGGAACAACAGGTGCGCTAAGATGCAGACTTAGATTTGACGGGGGGCGCGCCTGGACACGATGGACCAACTGGCGCGGGATGGGGGGGACCCCTGGAAGAAGGGAAAGACGTCACCCAGCCACCGGGCTTTTTTTGCAGTTGGCCACAGGCTAGAGTGGGTCCCCGCCTTCCAAGTCGGGCAACGCAGCAGCCACAGCAGCTAGGGAAAGGTACGTACCTAGCGTCCTACAAGACCACCCCCGGACGAACCTGAGAGCCAGAACAGCGTCAAAGTGGGGCCTGCCCAGGAACCGCTGCAACGCTGCGAATCGCCCGGACAACGCGCTCCTTGCGCCACGAGTAAATAGAGGAGGTTGGCGTAGCTACGTAACGCCTTGCAACGACCGCACTTCCTGTCCACCTTGGCTGCGTTTGGGTCCTAAGTGGGATGGCAGGACCAATTGCACCTCATCCTTGAGCCTTTTTCCCATCCATCAAGATCCATCCATCACCCTTTTTCTCTCTTGCCCATCACCCAGCCATCTGAATATTCAACTCTGCAACCGCCTCTACGTACAAACCTCCCGTCCATCCCGAATCCGCGGGCACATCCCGCCTTCAAACTCTGGACACGCCTATTTTTTGCGGGAACCTGATTCAGAGACAAAACTAAGTCCACCCTTCCCTCCCTTTGAGCTCCCCAGCCATCCCAATATCCACGAGAAGATCTACCTACCTACCTCTTCCCGCGCCCACCTTTGAAGACCTTACCCGTCACATCCACACTACACTACACTCACTCAAACACTTTGCGTCCTTCATTCACCGTCAATTCTAAAAGAGACTGCATCCAAAAAGTGGTAGTTTGTTTAGTGTCTGACATACAGGAAAGAATCTCCATCGTCTACCTCGCAGGTCCAACACCGCCCCGCATTCCTCGCGGTGTTCTCCAGCAGTTCGGTTCTTCTTCAAACCAGCTCCTACATTTCTCACCCTTCGCGAGGCATCAACGCCATTCATTCCCGAGACCTCGCATTCCTCGCGACACGAGGCTACTCCCCGCGCGATTAGTCCTTCCCCAGACGACAAGGAGAGACAAGCAGCGTGCCAACGCTGAAGGTGCCTGGACCAGAGCCCGACCGTCGCTCCGCTGCAACGGAGGACGGGCGAGGGTTGTTAGAGACCTCTCGTTAGAGTGGAGGAGTAGGAACACATAGTCAACATGGCGAAATTCCAGGTTGGCTGGTATCGTGAGTCGACCCCTATCCGTTCTGGAAAACCGGCAGCTTGAGCTAACACGTCCACAGGGTTCGTGCCGTTCCTAGGATACCACCATGTCTTGATGATCTTGATCGCAATCGCCATCATCCTTCTTTGTAAGCTCTATCAGTCGCCATCTCCAGGAACCAGTACTAACGCACCCGGCAGCTCTATTGCTGGCAGGCTGCTCATCGTCATCACCTTTGATCCCCGATATCTTCCTCCTGTCCCTGTACTATGAAGGTTACACTGCCGTTCCCGACACGGCGCAAGTGGACTACAATGTTCACACCGCCATCGAGAACATCGCTGGTGATGCTCGTCTCGCCGCTCGTGTCGGCTACTTTGGTATCTGCATCAGCCCCGACGGTGGCAGTTGGCTTTGCAGCAACAATGCCACTGCTCTGGCCAACGAAGTCTCCGTCGACCAGGATCCTCTTAACCTGATCTGGCTCGCCGCCCAGTTCAAGGACATGATTGTTTTCCCCTACCTCATGTGGGTCTCCTCCACCAACCACCTCTAAAACCGCCTACTGACAACCAGCAGCATCATCGCCATTATCTTTGCCTTCGTCTGCTTCCTGCTTCTGGCTACCTTCCCCGGATGGCACGAGGAGGAGGACTCTGAGGGCTCCGACCGCGAAGTGAAGCCCTTCCCCTCGCGACCCGTCTCCCAGATCTCCCTCGCCATCATCTTCATCGCCTCCATCTTCGTCTTGGTGTCGGTATTATGGCAGCACACCGCCTCCGTAGCAGCTTCCATCATCGCTCAAGACTTTGGCAACGGCGCCGTCAAATCCGGTGTCGGATCGTCCGCCATGGTCCTCGGTTGGTTCAGCTTCACACTACTCATCATTGTCACCATCGGTCTGCTAGTCATGATCCTGAGTATCCGCGTCCTGAGCCAAATGGTCGGCTAGTCGCGCCAACCGAGTTGAAGAGATGAAGAAGATTTGACGACGACGACGACAATATGTGTAGAAGATGGGGCCCGAAGCCCGAAAGGAACACTTTGTACATGGGGAGAGCGCAATTTTCACGCCTCACCGACACCCGTCAGCACATTCATCGTCGTCCAGCACAAAAAAACACACCAAGCATCAGGGACATTGGCGTTTTCGTTTCGAATCGTGTTTTTGGTTTTATACTCTATTTGCTGTTTTGGCATTTCAATTTTTGGGCCGGCAGGGGGCCCACGACACCAGGAAACATGTCGAAGTTTCCATGGGACCCCCCATGTCTTTAATGTTGAACGCTTACTCGCAAGCGGCGGATGAGCAAAGAAAGAGAAGAGAGAGCATGAAACGCATAGACGACATCAGCAACGCCGCGCGGATCTTTATACCTACTTCTCGCTCATGGCCCTCAACTCTTACGACGACGACGACACCGAGGCCGTGGCACACGGTCACTGGAACTCTTGGATTAGCACCCGAGGGGAATGAACGGGAAGAGTCGACGAGAGAGTATTTTGGTATGTGTAGCACGAGAAAAAGAAGAGACCGAAAAGAGAACGGCATGAGGGAAATGAAGGGAAACAAACTTTTTTTTAGGACGGATCAACGGAATGGGAATTGTGTAGGAGTATGTCGACCATGATTACGGGATGAAGAGTGTCATGGTCCCCAACCAAAGATGAAGATGAGATGAGAGGAAATGAAATTGAACATGCCAAAACACGCACACATCGTCTCGTTCTGCTCTCGGTGACTCTCCTAACCCCTGGATAATGATCGACTCTTGGACTACGAGGAAAGTGGACAGGGCAGAGAGAGACACTTGAAACCAAGTTATTTTGAAGCCAATTAGGTAGCTGTTTTTTGCACTTTATACAAGAAAAGAGTCAATCGACTAATACAACAAGAACCCCGCAATTCAACGCGCCCAAAACGCCATGTTTACCCAATTGCCTTGTCCCGCCGTGATATCTCATGCTTGACTGTTCCCCTCCCGCGCTCTTTCTTCTCTCTTCTCTCTACCATCTCTCTCTCTCTCTCTCTCTGGGTGTGTGTGTGTTTTTTTAAACGTGATCTCCTTCTCGCTCCGCCATGCACGCAACGCAACAACGCTTGCTAATGCACCAACTCACACGCAACATGACATCTACACAGGCCTCTTGAACGGATGCGCCTCCGTGTTGAGGACGTAGTCGTCCAGGCTGATGAGGTCGGGCTCCGAGTACAGCAGGTAGAAGTACTTTAGCGTCTCGGCGACCCAGAAGCTCTCCATCTCGTCGACGGGCTCCGGGGAGCTGGAGAGGATGTTGTCGACCGCGCTGGCGCCGTGCTCGGTGCGCGTCGCCTTGATGATGGCCTGCCACATGTTCCAGCCCTTCTCCTGCCAGATCGGGTCGCCCGTGATGCGGTACATGTACCACACCGATTCGATGGCTTCGGGTCTGGGTGATGTGTGAGTAAACAAAGCAAGAGAGTGAGCATGGGTTTTGGGGGGAACTTACCGGAGGATGTAGCGTCTTGAGTTGATGTTGACAAACCCAGGCGGGATCTTCTCCTCGTCGAGCATGATCTTGACGTATTCCTTGTGGGACTTGGGCTTGGGGTCTGGGATTTCCTCCTCGTACACGGGAATCGTGCCGACGATGCCTCCGCTGACGGGAGCATCGTTCGAGACGGTGCCCGAATTTGACACGTCGCTGTTGATGTTAAGCTTATCCTTGAGCGAGTTGCTGGCCTTCTCTTCGGACGTGCCCTTCCGAGGATCCTCTGAGGCGGGGGGAGCTCTCTTCCTCAAGAGGTGCTCATCCACGTTGGACGGCGACTTGTTGAGGCCGGGTTCAGGGGCGGGCCACTGGGTCTTCTTGACATCATTGACCTTCTTCGGCTCGTCCTTAGGGACCTTGACATCAGCGAGAGGGTCGACCTTCTTCTCCTCCGCAGGCGGGGGCATGGCCTTGTCGACAGAGAGTCTGTCAACCGCGGCTGCTCTCCTAAGCTCTTCGTTCTTCTTCTCCTTCTGTCGCTCCTCCCATTCCTTCACCTGCGCATCGCGCCAGGCGGCGGAGGGGTCAAGGTGCTCCCACCAGAGAGTCTCGTTCCAGGGGCAGCTCTCGAGGGATGCGCAAGGGACGACGGAGGCGCCCTCGGGCATGATACCGGAAGGCATGGATTCGTACGCCCAGACGCAGCCATCAGTCAGCTTCTTGGCGATTTCCAGGTCTTCGGGTCTGTCGAAGATCTTGCTTCCCAGACCGAACATGCCACCAATGAAGCAGGTGAGGTGAGTGACCTCATACTCGACTCGGGCATCGTACTCGGGATCACCAGCGGTGGAGACCTTCGCGGAGAAGAGAATGTCTCTCTCCTTGGGAACCATGGGCCTGTAGAGCAGCCACTTCTTGACGGCTGCAACTGTCTTCTCATGCATAGTCTGGTACTTGGGCTCAAGGCCGCCAAGCATGAGATATTCCTACTAAATTAGCCCAAACTCTGGGAAAGCGCTGGGATGAAAAACTCACTTTAGGGAAGTATTCGTAGGTCGAGTCCTGGCTTCCACCCATGCTGTACTGTTCGTAACCCCAACCACCAGGGGCAAGTCCCTGAGGAATACACTCCCATTCGGATTTCTCCTCGGGAGTTGTGGCAGATGGTCTACGACCACTGTTTCCGGGATACAAAGGCTGCTCGTTCACAATTGGCTTCGGGAAAGCCTCCTCCTTTTCGACATTGGCGTTCTTCACCACAGACTCACCATCCTCGGTCACACCAACAGCCCGCTTCGAGAGGCCTGTCTCACGAGGTGCCACGGGCTCGTCGCGCTTCTCGTCCACGGCAGCCTTGTGGCCTTCAGGCTCTTTCATGTGCTCAGCGACGGCGGCGGCGCTGGCAGCCGCGGCCGCAGCCTGCTCCTCCTGGTAGCGAATGGCCTCCGCGGTCCTGTTGCAGCCTGAAGCGTCGAGTTGCTCGGGGAAGATGCCGTTCAAGGTGGTGCCGCGGTTCTGGAGGTCCTCGAAAGCATTGGTGATGCGCGCAATCGCATCGTAGTACTTGTCCTCTCCAGTCAACTGAGCGAGGCGCGTGAACTCCATAGTCATGGAACCCAGCTCAGCAACGCCGACGGTGGTAGCGCGGTGCGGCTGGGAGGCGTACTGGGGCTGCCAGTTGTAGTACAGAATGGGCATGCGGTTGGGGGTGTCGAACACGCCCATCAGGATCTCGGCCAGCTCAACGGACTTGTCCAGCAAAACGTCGTAACCACCCTTCTTTCCTCCGCTCACGTCGTACGCCGCAAGCAACCCGCCCAGATATCTTATAATGGTTTCGAAAACGGGAATGTCGCGGCGTGTGGGGCTGAAGGTGAAGTCGATGTTCTTGACGGCCTTGGCAGCCTCGTCGAACTCCTCCTTCATGCCCATGATCCAGAGGGTGTCGAGACCGTCCACAAGCGTAGCAGCCCAGCCACAGAAGGGGTCACGGTAGCGAGCGCTGACGGGGGAGAGCTCGTCGTGCATCCAGGCGTACTTGCGGTACCCGCCCCAAGAACGAACCATCTCAGCCTTGATCTGCGCCAGGCGTCTCTCGCGCTTCTCCTTGACGGCGGTCGTCTCGGGCTCGAACTTGTACTGGATCCTGGGGATGTCCTTGGGCTTGCCGGTCGGAAGGGGGATGATCTTGTCGGTGGGAACGGGAAAATGCTCCTTGACCTTGTGCCAATGGATCTGGGAAGTCGTCGTGGAGGCGCTGGACTCGGCGTTGTCGGCGTTCGGTCGGCCGGGAGGCTTCTTGGCGTGGAACTCGTCGTCGGCCGGGATCTTGGCGGATTTCGTGACCTCGGGCTCTTTGTCGGGGTTGTAGACCGGCATCGTGGGCGTGTTTGCGGACTTTGTGGGAATGCCCTTCTTGGGGGTCTCGGTCTTCAGCTGGGGGATCTTGACGACGGTCTGCTTGGCTGTCTGCCGCATGGGGTTCTGCTCGGGCTCATCCTCCTCCTGATCGTGAGGGTGTTCGCTGTCCGGGGGCGGGTTGTTGTTGAGAGGCTTGTTCGCGGGGGGTTCGTTGACGGGAGGCTGTTTCGCTGGCTCGGTCTTGCCCTTGGCAGGTTCATTGGGCTTGATGCTGCCAGTGTAGCTTGTCGCATCCCATTCGGGGTTCTTGAAGACCTGGTACAGCATGAAGGCCATGACAAAGGCCACCAGAAGGACATAACGGCTCCTCCTGCGGGGCATCATGATTGCTTGCTTGCTCGCCGGGGCGAGTCTCTGGGGCGCAAACTTGGGGGAGTTGGGTGTAAGATCGGTCGCGTACTACACTGCAGGTAGCGGTTCGACCGTCGATCGAGGACCCAGGGGTCCAGGGAAAAGAAGAGCGGCAAGGATGGCAGTGAGTTAACGCAGTGTCATTTCTCGGTATTTGGGTGATGGTCGGATTCGAAAGGGTCCTTGAGCAGGCGGAAGAGTGATCCAGTGTAAGGAATGGAAGAAGGGAAGGAAGGAGAGTAATTGGAGTGTGATTGAGGCAAGGCAAGACGAGGAGCAGGAAGAAAAGATACGTAGAGAATTGGATGGGAGGATGGGATGCACGACAGTTGAGGTAAGGTGCCTAGGTAGGTCAGCAATCAGGTAGGTGGCATGTACAGATTGGCTTTTGGTTCCATTTAGGGGGGCACACGGAGCTGCCAGGATGGCCAAGATGAACTTAAGTGTTCTAGTGCAGCGCCGGTCGCCGCCTCTGAGGGGAACGCGCTACGGATACAGAGCAGGGCAACCTAAGCCTGGAGGTAATATAGAGGTGGGTGTGGGTGTGGACGTGTGGATGGCACGCTCATGAGCAGATACAACGTTCAACAGCGACAACAACGTGGCACGGAAAGTATTTCGACATCAGACCAGCACTGCGCAGTCATGTACGCAGTAGGGCGAACAGGCCGCCCGCCACCTGTGCGCCGTGGACGGTGGAAGCTGCCCGAGAGCAGCAGTCAGCGCACATGAGGCCGGGAGAGGCAAAGAAAAGGCACGACATTTTACAGACGCCAAGACGCGAGATTTGAGCTTTCCCCGTGTCGGATTGAAGCATCTGGCTCCAGCAGGTCAGGGGTTCAAGACGTCTTTTCCCAAGCACACTGGGTGCATCGTCTGGGTCCCCTCACTGTGGACAGTGAGGTGGACTGCAGTGGCCCGCACCCGTATCCGCCCTGTATGTATCCAACCTTTGTACGACCGGGTTCTCCTTAACGATAGCTGTCACGGATTCGAGATTGCCCGTATGGATGTCTGAAGATCCTCTCTATCAAAGACGTTTCAACCCGTCTAGCCAACTCTGTCAACTTCTCATTGGTGCAAAGTTTCGCCCTCAGCCGCAGATACGCCCGCCACTTGTCTTGAAGTCAAATCATTCTCAGAGAGGCCAGGTAGGGGGAAAATTATAAGACACTTTTTTTTTCTCCTCTGCAAAAATGTCTCTGTCCTTCCCCCTTGCCTGCTCAACCAATTGCTACCAGGATATACATGGACAACTTACTGAATAGCAACACACAAAGAATGGCGCATGGCAATTGGCTCCCGTGGCGGGGCGCACCTTAAGTGATGAAAGGCCACGGCGGCCCTCCCAGCTCAGTGTCGCAGCCAATCCGATGGCAGGGGACCGGCGCACCTTAACAGCGGGGCGGAACGGATCCAGATGGACCTTATTTTTCCAGGGAGTCGGTGGGCAGCTGCTCCTCCAAAAGTCGTATCCCAAGATGGATGATCCTCGCAGTAGATTGCACCAACCTTTGGGTACGAGGACACTGAGTGGCCGTGCCATGATGGAGTCCGAGGATGATTTTGGGCAAACTATTCGTCTATCAAACACTTCTACATGTTGAGCCCAGCCACATCCAATTTGTGGAGGCTTACGCCACACTATGAAATATTCAAGTCACCCGACCTCCTCTACTACTGCGGTACTAAGTACTGTAAGTCGAGGTACAATATACAGCAAGGTACAGATATGGTAAACTAAGTACTGTAAGTAGGTAGGCACCTAAGTACCTTAGCCAAGCCGGATCCCCGCCGTCACTTTAAACGGGCTATTGTCTTGGCACGAACAGCTGCCAGAGCTTCTGCTTCCGGCAACCCATCCAGCCCTCTGTCTCCTCTCAGGCTCTCTCTCTCTCTGTCTGAGACTCTCCACATCGAGTCCCCTTGCGCCCCTTGGCAATCAAACGACGGACAGCCGAACAACAACCGGTCGTCAATCGCTTCTCCGCGGGCCAGAAAGAAAGCCTGTGCGACGATCGCAGTCTTGTAAGCGCCAGCTTCTGTTGACGTGCAGTGAGTGGGTGACACGAGCAGCAGCAAACACGCTGACCGACCGGCCGGCCGTGACACGGGGGGCCCGCTGTTCAGAAACGCCGTCTTCAAGCCGAAACACTCGAGCCTCAAGACATGACTTCAGCGCTCCCGCATCGCATGAGGCGCGATTGACTGGGGAAAAAAAAGACGAGCCGATAAGCAGGTACTGGACAGGTCCCCGCGGCATGCAGAGAAAAAGGGAAAACACGAGACGAAAAGGACAAAAAAAGAAGGTTTCGGGTTCCTGTCTTTCATCACTGACCCGAGCAGCAACATTTGCCGAGCATCTCCAGGGTCCCGCCCCGTGTCCATGAGATTTGTCTTATTAAGATGCGAAAAAAAAGACAGTCCGTGAAGTTTAAAGATTCCGTCATTCCGTTGCGCAGGTGCATTTTTCGTAGTCAGCACCGCCCGGAATGCAGAGGGCCCTGCATCATACCACATTAAGAGACAGGCCGTTCGGCTACCGGGCCTCCGATGCCACCCCCCCAAATATGCGGGCGGAGCGCTCGTGGTTCAAATCGGGCAGGTTACTCTCCGCCCGCACTTGCCGGGCCTGCCGGAGGAGGGGAGGGGCCCGCACGCGACTGCCATGTGACCTGCAAGAATGGCGGAAGAATTCCAACGACGGCAGGAAGGTTATTTGAACTTTTGGGAAGGTGGTGTTCCCAGCCGGATATTCACCAGACTGCGACATTGATATGCTTAATTGATGAGATATAGCGCCGAGTTCTCGCGTCGACGGCGATGACTCTCATCTCACGAGACAGCCCCTTCCCAGAATGGGCTACAATCTGTCCCGCTCAGCTGCACATCTCCTCCTGCGAGGCATCCAGTTGTAATTTGTTTCTTGAGAGCTTTTTTGGAACGGTGTCGTTGCCCCACCTGAGTGAAGTTATCGTGAAACTCAAAGACAACGGGACTTCTAGACAGCATGCTAATATGGTTATGGCAAGGGAAGGTCTCTAGGATTGTGCAACGGTGATAGCTGGTAGCGACGATACGGAAAGTCTGACTCTCTGAGAAAACAGGGCGCGCGTAAAACGTCAAAACACATAACATCAATCGCAAACAGTGGCAAGTTGATCAATGTAGTTGAGTGAGTCTCATCAGGTACTCCATAGATGGGATTCTTTTCAGACCTTTGGAGATTAGACTTATCATGAACCCTGGGGTATTTTCACACACGCGCTCAATATTTAAAATTCTGCTTCTACCTTGATGATCATCAGAATAAACCTTATCAAAGTAATGCTTGTGAACTCCTATTTGATCACCAGCGAGTTGACTCGTTCTGTCGTCCTGTCGTCCCTATCGTCCCTTTCATATTTACGCCGATCCCTCTCTCTATCCCTATCGACATCGTCGTCGTCCTTATTGTTATCTATGCCAACTACCCGCCCGGATAGCTAGAAGTATCCGCCCGAATACCAAAACTCCCATCAGTAGCCAAGATGTACGACGACGAGTGGTACCGACTGAGTGGCGAAGAACGGCACGAAAGGCGCAAGGAGCACGGAAAATGGCTCGCCAGGTTCCTCAAAGCCCTCCGGTCTTCATTTCACAGGAAGCAGTCCCCGAAGCAGAGAATGTACGACACCGGCGAGCTCACCCGCCGCCGCCGCATCCAGCTTCACGTCCTGGAGCTGTATCTCTCTCCGGTCCTGGTCGCGATGATACGGCCACAGTTTCACGGCTTTTTCGAGGACCTGCGGTCACTCTCTAGATATGTCCGGCACCGTTGTGATCACGCGTTGCCCAGTGGGGTCTGGCGCCTGCCGGCCGACTCGCCGAGAAGAATGAAGAAAGCCCGGCTGCTGCTTGTCATCAGCCTTGTGTTCCATCCGCACGTCAGCGCCCAGATTGCTTCCAACATTGAAGAATTCGATGAAATCGCCGGTGTCGAGTGTACGGAAGCATTCATTGGCGAGACCAATTTGCGGGGCTGGCTGAAGTACCTGCTCGACTACACTCTGTCAGGGCTGGCTGCCGCAGGTCGTCCCTTTCTCAGATATAATGTAGGCTCCGGATACTGGCGCCTCTTTGTTGCACATGCTGACGTCTGACGATAGGAAGTAGTGGGGTCTTGTACTGACAATCAGGGGAATCCTAAAGACCTACACCCGGGACCAGATCCGGACTCTTCCAGGTTTTGCGAGCCAGTCGACATTGAACATATAAACTTGAAGGGCACAAACATCCTCAAGGCATGGAAGAGTCATCCGGCCACACGATGCCTGAGCCGCCTCGAAGACGGGCAGGATGAGCTACGGCACGACCCGGCTAACTTGGGGCCAACATGGACGCCCGCAACGCCAGGCACCAACTGCGTATACACCAGTACAAACGAGCATTTATTACTCGAGACATGGAAGCGGCCTTTCCGGCCCTTGTTCAGAGAAATCGAAGAAAACCAGACGGCACCCAGACTCGTCGATGGGGCCATCGTAAGATTCAGCCCTCTTCGAGAGTACCTCTGGACAGCGTTTCGAACACGTATGATCTCCCTGAAGCCGCCAGTACAAGAGCTACCGCACCTCAGAGCCCCGTGGACCGCCCGAGATCGAAAACTCTACCGAGGGGTGTTGTTGACCCAGTACAACAGCATTCAGCCTGCGCCATCTGAGCTGTCCCACTACATTGTCCCCGAAGACCAGGAGATAGCCTGGGGGGACTTGTCGCTTAACTATTGGGTCGGAAACGCGGAGGCTTGGGATCATTATAACCAGATACACGGTCAAGGCCACCATGAATGGCCTCATGTGGTCCATGTGAAAGCATACCCTTCGCCGTCATCCACAGCATATCAAACTCTCACCAATATGTGGCGGACGGCTTGGAAGGATGGTTATGACGCAGAGCGCAGGCGTGACGACAAGGCAATAATGTACTTGCGTTCGCAATACAAAGCCACGTTTGCCATTTCTTTTGAGAGGGCAACCACAGAATTCCTAGCCAGCCGACATCAATGACAAGCACGGAACGAGCTTAACAGGCTTTATTGGAATAATCGCAAGTGGGAGTGCGGTATGATTCAATGCGATACCGCAATTTGCAGCTCGGCCAGCAGGCTACAGCAGAGGCCCTAGAGCATGTCAGAGCATGTCTGCCGTTTGACTCAAACAAACTTCTTCGGCATCACATGATTCAACGACAGATAAGTGTCTCGCGAGAATAACTCCAAACCATCGGAAATGGTATTCATCCATCCCATTTCCGCAAGTTAAGAGCTAGAGAGTCTGTGTATGCAGGGCTGTTCCAGTGGTATTGCTTTTGTTCATCCAGGCCGTCGGTCTTCGCCTTTGGACAACGCGGAACACCAACAATGCTGGAACAAATCACGAACGGCCAAAATCCATTGCAGCTCAGTCCCAAACAGCTCAACAGCACTTAAACCGCGTCGCCGTTACTGTCCAGATTGTGCCTGCTGCGAAGCAAACCTCCTCTTCGAAAAGGGAGTCATCGACCAAGAAACCGCCCCCCAACGACAGCGACGACGACGACGACCAACACAAGAACAAGAGGAAAAAAGACAGATTCAAGACGCTACGAGGGCTAAAGCAGAAGACTTCAGAATCCGAGTTCGGCAAGATGTTCAAGGCATGGTCCAACCGATCCACGGACTTATGACGCCGTTATCGCTTTCCACCAACAATTTGAGAGTATTCGACTAGGTGTGAGGGTGTCTATTCTTCTGATGGAACATTGTGCCAAAGATTACACCGCATCAAATCCCTTCCTTCATTCTCCGCAAGGTATTGCCCCCATATCCCAGGGTATTCAGACTACAGCCCCCAGAACCGCACCGGAAACCTCCAGTAAAGGTATGAGAAAGCCCAAGCAGACCAAGCTGACAGCACCGTAGCTCGCATGTCTAGTTAAAAACACACAGAGGTTGAGGGAGAGGTCATGGATTGGCTGTGGTGAAGGATTCTTCGCTGGCAATCGATTAGCGATACCTTTATATAGACACGTCCGCTCACCACTTCAGGCAGTATCTAATCCTCACCGAGTTCCTTTCTGCAAGAGTATACCAGAGCACACCAAACCTTCCAAATCGCCAAAGTGACGAGATACTTCAGTACAAATGTTTCCCTTCAGAGCCATGTCTTCCAAAACAGCAATCCAGCAATCGAGGGTTCTGATAGGCGAAGATAGACCAGCCTGGGTTAACAACGGTGATGTTCCGTTCACAAGTACGAACCACCAGCTCTCATGCATCAAGGAAACAACCCCCGTTCTATTCCGCCGCTTTCCTCCTTTTCTCTATTATGCAACTTATTCACGCCATGAACCGCCCAGAGCAGAGCCGTATCGCCCAGGTATGTCACACCTTGACATAAGCTTAGCTCGGTGGCTCAATCTAAGGCTAAGCCTTGAATAAGGCGTTGTACCGTCACATCATTTTTTCTATGCTACGTAGAGAACATACACCCCGAAAGGTCCTTAAATAGTTAGTCCGTCAATAGCATCAAGCAATCGACCGTCCCAATCATCGACCCCTTTTCTAGGAGGAATTCTATCTGACACCAGTGACTTTCACCCCATCCATATAAAATCACGCCTGACTTCTAGTAGAAGACCCGGCAAGAATCAAAATATTTGTAGCCCGTGTGGCCTGATATCCATGACCATAGCTTCACAAGGAACTTGACAAAAGACAAAACAAAAACCCCACCCGCCATCTCCATATCCTCGAAGCGTCCCACCCGCCGCCTCCCATCCTTGTTTTCCTCTATATATTTGACCTATATCTAAGCGTATTTCACAAGAAACAGTAACCAACGTTGATGTTTACCTCAGTAGCTATAAGCCTCTCGAGAAACCCAACAAACTTACACTACCACCCGTGCAACCCAAGCCCCCTGACCGCAAGTCCTCAACTCACAACCTTTTGTCGTTGAGCTCACCAAATACCCCAGTTCCAGACGGTACAAAAACTCACACCATACCCTTATGCTTCCAAAGATGTTCAGCAAATGAGTGTTCTCATGGTGTTTTGCGCCGCTGTGGTCGGCCCGTCTCTGGTCACGCAAACAATCCCACACGCCACCAAACACAAAATCGCCCGCGCCACAAAGACCGCCCCCGATCCCTGGCATCCTAACAACCCTTTGGTCGTCCGCCAATGCTAGCAGAGTATACCGTCTGAGTCCCAGATCAACTACTACAGACGACCCAACACCCGAGTTGAACCTCGACTCACCCGCAAACAAGATATCACGAAACCATGATGCGGACCCATGAGATCGTCCACCAAGACGTTCGCAAGAAGAATTCTGATAGCTATTCCATGTCGTTAATCCCCGGAAAAACCGGACCGGTCCGTTCCGCCTTTTGATCGCATCTTCTTGGGAGGGAACTCCATATGACGGGCTGGCTCAAGTGGCTTACACGAGACACACACTCACAACGACACGATCACAACACATCTCGTAGTGCGCCAACCAACTCCATCAATATATTACCCGCCTCGATATATACCTCCCTCCTTCCCCCCTGCCTCGGCGCACATCCACCATACCTCCTCCATCCCAAATACAACCAAGCAAAGCCCAAAAAAGCGCTCCGCGAAATCAGCGAAGATCCCCAAGACCCTTCCTATGCGCCATCGCTGCAACAACGAGCGTCCAGTGTTTTGAATACAACGAGAACAAACGTTCCATCGCTACCTCGTAGCCCAAACCACGTCTCCGCCTTCTTTTAGACGTTCTTCCTCCTCTTCATCGTTTTCACCATTGGGTACTGAGTTCCCCTCGTGCTCTCCCCGTCAACTAGACGTCTTTGCCGCGAATCTTAGTATATAGCCCAGTGTCGAAAAAGTTGTAGTTCGGATCCAGCTCGCAGAAGGGGTGCTGCGAGAGCAGCACGTCTGCGGTAGGCCGCTCCAGCGGGTTTCTAGGGTTTGTTAGTATGGTATGGTGAGAGTAGAAGTCTCATAGCACTTACACAGTGAAACAGTCCAGCATAAAAGCAATCGCCAGCGGACTGATTGTTTCACGGACCTCATCCGGAATAGGCGGCGTCTCTCCGTTTGCAATCTTGTAAATGGCGCCAACGGCTTCTTCCTTAGACCAAGGTCGTCGACCGGCAAACATCTCCAGCACGACGCATCCCAAACTCCAGATATCGACCTTGGCGCTGTATCCCTTGCCCTCGGAGCGGATAACCTCAGGTGCCATCCAGAACACGGATCCCTGCATCGAGTTGGACTTGTCATTGCCGTAGATGTTGTCCGTCTTCTTGGAGATACCAAAGTCGGAGATTTTGCAGGTGCCATCGAGATCCAGCAAGATGTTGTCGGCCTTGAGATCACGATGCAAGATACCCTCTCTGTGGAGGTACGCAAGACCAGATAGCATCTGCCTGGTAAGCGACGAGACGACCGATTCCTCAAACTTGCCGTGCTTCCGCAGGCAGGATCCGATACTGCCACCGGAAATATACTCGAGGAAGATGCTGATAGATGTCTCCTTACGCTCGCAACCAAGGTACTGGACGATGTTGACGTGGTCGAGATGCTGCATCGTCTCGATTTCCTGGTCGAGGGCAGCCACCAACTCCCGCATCTTGGCCTTGTCGCCCTGCGCCGCCTTCGGGTTCACCTCGACTTCCTTGACGGCCAAGAACTCTCCAGTCGTAGCATTCATACCGAGGTAGACGCGACCGTAGGTGCCCTTGCCGATGAGCTGACCCTTGAACCAACGGAACGTAGTCTGGCGCTTGGGCAATGTGTCCTGAGGGATCTGCGGCATGACCATGCTGCCTCGTTGATCGGGCCGGATCTGCACAATGTTGGCGTTGAACATCTTTGTGCTCTTCCTCCTCATCAATGCCGATGTGTTCTGGCCGTTTTGGCCCTGTTGGGTTGTTGTGGTAGTAAACCGCTTGTTGGCCTCATGAGCACCACGAGCAACTTCACGGATGGACTTCATACGGCCGAGACCTCCAGAACGTCTCACGCTGCGTTGAGCGACCGAGGCCACGGAAGCTGGACGCTCCAGTGCCTTGAGAGTAGACTCATCCGAGCCCAGTGTATCGCTCTCGTTGTAGAATGACCGGTTGGCCTGGCCCATAGCCACGCGCAAGCTTGGCGGAGGAGATTGCGGAAGCGCCGACGGTCCAGGGGCAGCTTCCTTCTCCTCGGACTCTGCAATCGGAGATGGAGGCGAGGCATCCGCTCCTCCTTCTTCGAGTACCGGCTGGTCGAGATCCAAGTTCGGGAAGAAGTCGTCAAGGTTGTTGATAAGGGCGTCGGTGGTGGGACGGTTGGCCCAAACATCCTTCTCCACAAACGACTTTCTTCGGCTAAGCTTGCTGTCTTCCGACTCCCATCCCTCTGAACCAGGTGTGTTTGGTGTCCTGCGTGAGCTCTTGCCGCTGCGAGCACTCATGAGAGCCTCGTCTTCTTCACCCTCTTTACTTGAGCCGCCGAACGACTTGGGTGAGTTGAATGACACAGAAACCTTCTTCTTCGACTTGGCAGTGTTCACCGTCAGGGTCGGTCGTTTGTCATTGGCTTCATCAGGCGAATCATCGCCATCGAAGATGCGCGTAATCTTGGTTGGCTTCTTTTGTTGGCTGGTCAGAGGAACGGCAAACAAGCCATCATCAGAATCGTCACCAGAATCGTCACTACGCTGTGCAGGAGGCTTGTCAAAACTGACTTCCGTATCGAGGAAGTCAAAGTCTGGTCCATGTGATTTGCGGCGAGGGGGCGGGGGTTGCTCAGTCGGGGGAATTTGGGGCGGGTTGAGGGAACTGGGGCTTATTTCACGCGAATGTACCCGGTGTGCTGTTGATTTGATTTTAGCGACCGTACCAATCTGAGACCTCTTCCTTGACAATGGAGTCCCGCCAGGAGAGTAGTCAGGCACGACGAAGGGCAGATTTCCAAGGCTCCATGTGAGAGAGCCAGGTGAGCCAGACGCCGGGCGAGGACTACCGTGATCCGAGCAGGACTTGCCAAAGTCAACCAACGACATTGCTCCCTTACCTCGATCTGAGTAATCGCCGCTCATATTAGAGTGCGACGACACTCGCTTGGGCGACTTGGACCTGCGGTTGTTCGAATGGCCGACCGCACCAAGGCCTCTGCCCATGCCTACAAGGGCTGCACCAATGCCACCAACAGGCTGGCTGTTTGTCTTCTTCTTCCTGTCCTGGGTTTGCCCGGGAAGTTCCATATCCTCAAACAAGGTGGATGGCCGTCGCGGTGCTGACGAGATGCTGCCGTCGGATGAACGCATAGCGTGTCCAGTCTTTCTGCTCAAAGAGTTTGCCTTGAGAAGAGTAGCAGACGGGTCGCTTGGCGGCGCAGGTGGCTTTCGCACAGGGAACAGGACTTCCGGTTTCTTGTCCTCATAAGGTGACTGCCGGGGCTGATCAAAGTCGACTGTGCGCCCGTGAATTCCGTATGGGGTGGACACGCCTTCCGGCGCATTTCTGCCGTCCTTCATGGCTGCTTGTCTTCTCTTCTCGAGGTATTCGCGCTGCTTGCGTTCCATCTCGGCACGGTATTCACTTGCTTCCTGTGCGAGCATTTTGTCATCAACTCTCTCACCCGTCAATGTGTTTTGCCTTGATGTCGGCGGCGACGAGCTGGATCTCGTCCTCGATAAACCGTTCAAGCGGTTGTACGCCTCCTCGTCGAGGGACGTGTGTGACGGAGCGCCATTGGCCTGGCCCGAGCCTTGGGATACGTAGCCGGAAGGACGGATGAAGAATTTCAAAGACCCTGTAGCATCAGCTCTGACCTTGCGTTGTGTCGTCAACTTCTGATCGTCGAGCGGCTGGTCGTGGTCAAATTTGCCAAGCTCGGTCAAATATATTTGAGAACTCAAAGCGTCCATCAAACCAAGGCCGCTGCAGACAATCTGTCGAAGATCTGTTGCCGATTCGGCTTCCGTAATGTCGCACATGCGGTAGTTGTAACCATCCATGGTGGCCAACACATACGTTCTGCCAGGGCCAGAACGTCTCGATTTGTCCTTCTCATGCAGGAGGTCCAGCGATGTCTCACTGTTGTTGCCGAACCGAGAGCCGAACGAGTGAGACTTGAAGTTGAGAGCTGGTGACGTTGGTGACTCCACATCATCGGGGCTAGGAAAAGCACCGTCTTCCTTTTGCTTCTTTTTCCTAGATAAGAAGCTGAGGAAGCTCTTTCCGTCCTTCGCAGATGATGGGGGTTCGGTGCCAGCCGAGCGATCACCATTGGACTCCTGAGGCGATGGACGCCCGCCATCTTGACCCAGTCGCCGACTCTCTGCATTACCGCGAGTGGCCTGGATCATGTCCGCGATGTTCATACCGCCGCGCAACATCTGGCTAGCCTCGGGAGGAATCCCAGAACCATAGATGGCAGCGTTGGAGGACAGAGAGTCGGTGCTATTCCGTGACCGATGCCCGAACTTGGCTGAGTGTGGCGACGCTGACAGGTTGCCTGCCGACGAGGGAAAGAGGGATGCGCTCTGCGGGTTTGGACTCCCATTGGGGCTGTCGGTTCGTAGAGGCGGCGGGCGAAAGCTGTCGCCAGGCTCGCTGACGTTCGGGCTGTGACGCCGACTGCCGTCAATGTCGATTTGCTTCAGGATGTTCCTGTGGTTAGAGTCCGAGCTCATTGTGCTGTTGAGCGTAGGCATAGTAGTAGACCTGGTCTGCGAGAACCGCCGTCCGCCAAAACCAGGACCAGGAGCCTTGATCGGCGTCTGCCGGTCATCAGTCTTCGAGAGTTCACTCGGACGAACGATCATACTCACGTTGGGAGAGTCTGCGCCATCGGTCCCTGCGCTGGGCAGGTTGTTGCCGTGGTTCACAGACTCCTTCCTCCCGTGCGAAGATACTTTCGATGGGTCGGCCGGCAGACCCTTGACGATGTTGCGAATGAGCCGTCGCATTCTCTTTCCCTCCTCTCGCTCTCGTGGCTGGTCCCATCCCGTCCCGCTGTTGGTGCACTCGACTGCCAGTCTCGGATACACCTGTTGGTGCATCATGCCAAAGTTCCCTCGCCCTCCTAGGCCACTCCCGAGCTCGAGGAAATGCGTTCCGTGAATGTTGAGTCCCTTGAACGTCTCCTGCCAGTCCTTGGAGAATTGATTGGATGCGAGAAACAGCAGCACCTTATCCAGCGGCCACTGCGCGGCCAGATCCGGGTGAATACTCCAAGTGGTGGCGTTAGACTGTTGCGACAGCCCTCGAGTGTGCATAGCCTGGGCGTACATCCTGTCTCGTCCAGTAATGTCGTCCTGGGGTGTTGTCATGGTTGTGTCAGCGCTGGTCTGGCTGTTCGTGGGCCACGAGCTTTGCGACGTTGCAGAGAAGGTGGATGTCTCGTCAAAGCCGCCCAGGCCTGGTATTCCAACTCCTTCACCATAAGTATCGCCTTGCGGTATGTAGGTGGCAGACATGCCGCTGCCATGATCATTCGGGGGAGGCGGGGGCGGGATCGATAGTGTCGTGCCGGTCGCAACCTGGGCATGCAGCTTCGGATTGTAGGCCTGGTGTTGTCCTGGCGGGGGAGGGGGCACGTTGAAGCCGTTGCGACCGTCGTACATTCGTCCAAAGGCGCCATGCCACGGTGCCTGGCCTGCCATCGCACTCCCCGGGGGCGGACCGGGAGGCGGCGGGAGCATCATGCCACCGCCGCCCGTAGCACCGGGAGCAGAGGGAAAGCGCGGCGGGGGAGGAGGTATGGACATCATGTTGCTCATCTGGCCCTGTACGGGTGGTGACATGGGCGGCGGCGGCGGAGGGACCTGGAAGGGCCTGGAGGAGTCGGCGGCGGAGACATGTCGTTGGTTGTTTTGATACATGGCTTGTGGTTTCGGAGGCGGGCCAGCTCGGGTAGCTGGCCTCGCGGCGTCGGGGCCGAGGAGGAGAGGAGTGGTCGGGAGGCTCGTGGGGATTGAGCTCGCGGTGGCGGCTCTTGGGCGAGCACCGCCGGGGGAGAGGAAGCTGGAGTTGGAAGCCTTCGTGTGCAGGGACGGCGGCGGGAGTTTGGGGGTGGATGGTTGGTAGTTGGAGGGCAGGTTTGTGAAGACGAGGCCGTCGAGGTTGTGAATCTCGTCTCTGGATCGTGGGACGCTGGGAAAGGGACTCGAATTGCGGTCGTGGGTATCAGATCTGGTCGCAGAGCGCTGGCGCGAGCTACCACTACTCATGGTATGCCCAGGTAGGTACAGTGCCAATGTCGTGGTTCCAGTTCGGGTTACCAGCAGCAGATAGCGTTGCCGTTGGCAGGGCCAGTCCCGTCGTGGTAAGGTGTTGATGGATGGGTTGGGATGGGTTGGGATGGGATGGGTACGC
>JABGMY010000932.1:0-28318 GCA_014705525.1 Colletotrichum sp. HC292
GAAGGATTTTCAGCTGTTAGGGAGTTTGGTGGTAGCCCACGTATTGCACTAACAGTGGATGCCAAGAAAAATTAGGCGAGAGGGAAGTTGTGAGTGGTAGCGCCGGAAGCAGTTTGAAGCAGTAAGCCGCTGGAAGTAGTTATGTTGCAAGTTGTCTTGTTCGTGATGGTGGAGCATTCAGTTGTAAACTGGGTTGTTTCGTTACAGGAGCTACAAATAGCTAACGTTGTAGTTTCGGGGAAGGCGCAGTGACTTGAGGTGCAATCGAACATAGGGCGACCTGGTTTCCCCTTAATAGCTGAGTAAATAGCTAGTTGCATTCCAGAGACCGGAGATTCTCCACCATCTGATAGTATCAAGGATTCAAGTCAGCACAGCACAATATAAGAGGTAGAGCCTCGTTGATGGAGTTACAGCAAGACGTAATGCTGGTGGAGGCAAACTCACTACCGCGTACCGCGATTCTATCTCCTCTATTATACCCAAGGGCTACAGGCACTAGAGCCTGTTCATTTGGACTTGGAACCATCCGAGATGGGTAAGCAATAATCTGCTGGGTGAAGGATTCAAGCGCTGATGCCATCATAATAATGAAACATAACAAATACGCTAGAAACGGTCTACCCAGTCTAAAATTCCAAAAGAACATAAGTGAGCCCCAGGGTCCACGACTCGCATTCTCAAACCGTTGAAGCTCAATCAATTGGTATGAATCGTGATAGAAATGTAACCACTTGAGTTGGCTGATGGATTGGCCTACTGAGAATGCTACGGCTGCTTTCATAATGGCTCCGAGGAGAGACAGTATGGCATTCAGTTTGATGGGGAAAGCCCATGCTGATAATGGCTGACCGTCGATCTTCCAGAAGATAACAGAAAGTGACACGGTGCAACATATACTTACGATTGTGCTCATGGCCTCGTAAGCCCAAGCGTCACTAAGCGTTGTCTTATTGCCAGCGGTCATGTCGGGGTCGCGGTGGCTGGGGCCTAGAAGAGACTCTTCCACGGGCGGGACTTGATCTTCTAAACCTTGCGACTCCAGCTGTTCGGATCGTTCCTCATGGTTTATCGAGAGTGGTGGCAGGTTTAGGTATGGGTCGATTGGATGGCGAGGCTGTGAAGCCGTCTGAGGCATCTCCTCCAAATGGATAGATGGGGATGAGGGCGGCACCATGTCGCCGGGTAGGGAATGGTCCATCCAATGTTAGGTTCCAGATGCTGAACGTAAGTTTCGAGTGAGTGCAGAATTCTCACTACCCCTCGAAAATGCGACACCGTAAGATTTTATGTCGTCAATCGTACGCTATAACGCCGCGTTCCTGTCCCATCTTAGCCCTAAGGACAGGCAAAACAAATAAATGGGGGCCTGCATAGTAAGAAAGCCTGGCGTGATGGAAAAAGCCTCACCAAAGTAACCGACATATTCTGATTAGCTGTGGATAGTAAATCTAAATTTAAAGGTGTCACGCATTCACCCACACCTTGCATAAGATCCCACCTGGATGCAGCACCTGCTTCGTATCATTCGACCCTTGAATTGTATTAGAAACAAGCACTCTTCTATTCAAATGCAGACCAGAATGCTTGTGAACACTTGTCCGTTTGAGATCTGTACAGGTATGAAGAACTTGGCTGTTCGTTTTGTGAGTCAAGTGGGCTATGTGGCAGCGTAGCAAATATAACACCTCACGTCAGCACTAGCGCGCCCCATTCAGCTCGGCCTATGAGACAGAGATATACGCTCAGCGGTTATCATGCAGTCGGCTTTAGTTACCCTTTCGGCCTCATCGCCGAGCGTGAGGAACTGTGTGTGTGTGTGTGTGTGTGTGTGTGTGGTAGTAGTAGTAGTGTCATAAGCAGTTAGCTAACGACGCAAGGCTTCATGGTAGGTAGACTTCCAGTTTAGATACAAGCATAGAACGGAAAGATCAGAGCGAAATAGATAAATACCTCATTATTCCGTAACACCACAGTGCCGGTGAGTGGAATACTTGCGGTATATTTAACAACTTGTAATCATCTTCCGACTTCTAATGGACCATCCCACACCCAGCGAGTCGGATCGGCTTCGGGTGTCTTTCTCCGCAGCGTCGCATGTTTCGGTGCCAGCGTCGCAGTGTTCATCCCGAGAAAACCTACCATCAGCCAACCAGCGGGATTGCAGCGACGAATCCGCACTGATCGCGCGACTGCCTGGCAAACAAGTTACTCACTGCAATTCTCGGCCAGACGATGCTAAGATTTCGACTGTGGACGACACCTGGGCCTTGGAGTATGCAAGCATAGTCGCCAGCATTCTCTGTATCGTATCGATTGCCATCATACTGTTGCAAATCGAGGGCAAGGTTCTATCGATATGGCCTCTTCCTATCCGGCCAAACGCTTTAGTTTCAATCTTCTCGGTCCTGTTCCAGGCTACTATGGCATAAAATATCACACAGTCCATCAGCCAGCTAAAATGGCTGTATTTCTATAACGACTCACATCAAACTATCGATATGCAGCTCTTTGAGGATGCTAGCAGGGGACCTTGGGGCTCTTTCTTATTTCTCAGGCACTTTGGGAGACGTAAATTAATTCTGGTCTCAATGATATGCGTCACTACAATACTTGCATCTGCGATCGGACCATTTACGCAACAAATAATTACATACCTGTCACGGCTTGTCCCAAGTATGACCGAGCTGGCTCTCACGCCTGCAGCCGCTGGTTGCCTTGCTGGAAAACCAATAACTACATTAAATGGTCGTCAGTGCATTTCTCGTTGCGGAACTTTCTAAGCTAGAACATTGTGCTGATATTTTCCTATACTTAGCAGCTATTTCAGTCGTTTCGAGAATACAAATGGCTTTTTGTTCTGCCTTAGATGGACAGACAGGAGATCCAGTATTCACATGCACGTCTGGCAATTGCTCGTTCCCAGAGGTTGCAACTTTAGCTGTCTGTAGCTCCTGTTACGAATCTGTCGAGTTTGTAACTGTCTGTGATGGGTCCACAGACGATGAGCAAATGTGCAACATGACGACGCTGAGCGGTCTCGTCCTCAGAAGGGCATCTGGTGTGATAACCCGGGAGGCAGGATTCAACTTGATGCCTTTCGAACAAAAATATCCTTGGTGGACGCTGCTCAGCACAGCGTGGGGCGAGCCCGCCAACGATTCATCCTTTTCATTTGGAAGATTCGCAGTTTGGAAAAACACGACGAGCGACATAATCACAGAATGTGACCTCCGGCTCTGCGAACGAGTCTACTCGCCTTTCCACGTCACCAGGGGCAAGGCAAACAGCACCGCCTTCGCTATTCACGAAATCAAAGACTCTGTCGATGAAGTGCTAGTCGCCAATTCCAATGACGATCTGAAATTCGTTCAGGGCACTGAAAGTGGGAAGAACTACGCGATGGACTCGGGCGGTCTGTTTGGCCTCATGTCATCGGTAATACTCAACTTTGACGTCGCTTTGCTCTCCGACGCGGGACCGGAGCTTGAGGGGAGTAAAGGCAGTGTATATGGCCTAGAATATGGTATCTATGACAGCGAGAACGTCACAAAACTAGCAGGAAACCTGTCGGACCACCTCACTGATTACCTCCGGACTGCTGACCCGATGAGCATCAACATCAACAACACTACGATGGGTGGCAACATGACCATCGATAACTTTTCCATCATACCCAGCACAGCCTTCCAGACCGAGACATATATCCAAGTAACATGGGTATGGTTTGTTTTACCTGCTGGGTTGGTTTTGGTAATAACGGCACTCTTCGCCCTAACGGTTTCTTATCATCGGTCAACGCATAAAGCTCTTTGGAAGTCTTCAAATCTCCCGTATCTGTATCATCCACTTCAGGGCGAGTTCAAGCCTGGTGGTCGGTTTGGTGACCGTCTCTATAATCTGAACAGTATCAGCCAGATGAAACGAGTTGCAGCAGACACTAAGGTTAGGTTCGCAGAAGTCGACGACCGACGGTTGATGCTTGTCACAACGCGAGAGTAATGTTGGAGCCAGTGTTCAGCCTCTTGCATGCCGTTGTAAGTGGTTACGTCTTATCAGCTCCTGGACGAAGGAAGTCTGGACAGGAGCAAGAACACTAGCTATGTCCAGCTTCACATTTAGGAGGCGTAGTAAGAACACTATGAGCCAGGCCCTGTCTACGTTATGGATGCTTTTACAGAAGACTGGAATACATTGTAGTTTTATGGGTGCTATTGATAAGAAAGCATTACTTTTAGAACAGTATCAGGCGGGAAATAACGCTTTTAAATAAAGATGATTTCTTGGAAAATCCAGTCTATTAACGAAACCTGGCGCCGAATGTAACAATCCTCATTCAAATAACGAGTCAACACTCAGAACCCCTCGTGTTGGCGATCAAAAGTATCTCCTAAACCCCCCAGTCCTTCTTGTATCAACTTAGGTTTGAACAACGCGGTAATCACCCTGGACAATCCCGTTCAGAATCCAAGGGGTGCAAGTGTGCTCCTCCGAGGTACGGTCGCCACTGCATGTCTCCAGAGTTCCCTTAGTGCAGCGGTAGACGGGCGTAAATCCAATACGACCAGTCTCTCCGGCATAGACGGTCAGCTCAGTCTGGAAGCCCTTGCTCTCGGAGTCGCTGAACTCAAAGCCGACGGAGACAGAAACAACACCAAAGGGGTCGCCTAGCGAGGCCGAAAAAGAGGTGGTGCGAGAGACGGATTGATCGTAGGTGATGGTGATGGTACGATCGGTTTCCTCAGCTGGGACGGATCCGGACACGATTTGGGTGTCGAAAGTGGTGAGGTAGGGCTCGCCGTTAGCCTGGTAAGACTTGCTCTTGAAACCGCTGCAACGAGCCTGGTTGCGAGACTCAGCGGCCTTCAGCGTGTTGTCCTTCGGAGGAGAGCCGACTGCGAGAGGCTCGATGACGGTGCCGTTGGCGAACTTGAGGTAGCCACCCTGGAGTCCGCTGCCGACGCTGCGTCCCTCGGTGTCGCGGCGTCCCCAAGGTACACCAGCTGCCTCGCAGTCACCAGAGCCGCAGCAGAATTGAACCACTAGATTTCATTGTTAGAATTTGATTTAAGACTGTAGACTCATGTTACTTACTGAAGGTGTCCTCCATGCGAAGCTGGGTAGAGCATTCGGCATTCTCGGTGTGGTAGATCAGATCTCCGCAGCCGGTTGTAGTCAAGCTGGCTGGGGATCGGACCATGTAGCTACCGGGCTGGCCACCGCAAGGGTCGATGAAGTCACCCCAAACAAGGTACTTCACCTTGCCGGTGCCCTCCTTAAAGCCCTGGCCACCAAAGACGGTGTTGGTGTCGTAAATGACACACTCGGGGTATCCGGGACCACTGCTTGCGATGGAGGAAGGGCAGTCGTTGCATCCCTCAGACTTACACCAAGAAACGTCTTGGGCAGTAGCCAGGGCAGCGAACGCCGCAGGAAGGATGAATGATTGCTTCATGGTTGAGCTGAAGATGGAAATCAAAGTAATGTTGATGGGATGGAAGGTGAGGCTTGTGTGTTGAGATGATGTTGTGAATGATGAGGAAAGTCCGAATGATGGTGTTGCAAACAGCCGTATTTATAGTGGTTTCGCATGAGCAAAAACTCCTCTGAACCGTCTTAACTCTGAGAAGTTGTAAGTTGATGATCGTCCCCAAAGTTCTTTGCGTTTGCCTAATGTTTTCAGCTCATCCACATTCTGAACCAGGATTAATCTGACACTTGTTGATCTTGATCTTGAGCCAAAAGTCTCTCAAATGTTAGACCAGGCTGTTAAGTGCTCACATAGCCCGTCTGAAGTTGTCGATCAACTCCAAAGTCCCTTTGGGTGACCCCTTCGGCTGCTCCACATTTCTGTCAGGGGTTCCGGCAGTTGTCGATCTCGGGCCACAAATTCTACGAAGGGTTGCATCAGGCTACAGCTTCACGTTGGCCCCACGCGACGCAGCGACATAGCCTCTCCAGGCTTCCAAAATTCCGTTTGTGGTTGAAAGAGTTGGTTCCGGAAATAGAAGAACAACACACAGGTTGACATTTGGTCGTAGGAAAGGCTGAATTTGACTTTTTGATAAGGCCATATGCCTAGAGAAACCCTTTTTCGTTGGATGATGCAAAAGTGGAGGCCATTCCTGCGATTACAGGGCTTGCCGATGAAGGCGCCACTTACAGGGCCCAACTGGCGGAGGAGTTACTGAAGACTTCACACCCATGCCACTCGGCTGATCATCATTGAGATCATCATTAGGCTCGAGGCTTTTATTCAGAACCCCTTGAAGAGACGCAGGCAACAAGATATCACCAAGTCGCGAAAGGGACTTTGGTAGATTTAATTGGCAACTCATTCGAGATGTTCACCGACTCGAGTTCTACAAATACCAAGTCTCTCGTCCGCCTTTCCAGATCATCTAATATGACCCTCATCAGCTCATCTAGACATCTCAACTCCAGTCTCTCTCTTCACTTCTTGTCTTCGCCAACATCAAGCCCAATTCCAGCTCAAACTTCGCAATTATGATTTCCATCAAGCAACTCGCCACCTTCTTTTCCTCGGCTCTTGCCGTCGTGGCATCGCCTACTTTCCGCAACTCTTCCGACAATGTCAAGGACATCTCTACTCGTCAAGCTTCGCAGATCCCTCCCAACTCTTTGTACCTTGTCGAATGGTACCCCAACGGCTGTGGCAACGGCAACGGAGTTTCTCTCACCGGTCACGAGGAGACTCTCGCCGTTTGCTCCAAGTTCAACGGCCTCTATGACCCCAACGCTGCCGACTCCGCTTCCGTCCGCTTCTTGTTCCCGGATGACGGCCGCACCTTCAAGTGGCGCCTCTTCAGCAGCAACACCTGCAGCACGCAGATTGCGACCGGCACCGGCGGCGGATGCTTCAGCGTCCCATCCAACCAGAACGTCGGCGCCATCATTGTCTACACCTAAGATACCCAGGGCCCTGGAGTTTTGAGTTTATGTTTGGCTTTATTGCTTGCGTACGAAGACGTGCAGGTGGGATAGACTTCGATCTGTGGGAGGTGGAAGTTTGAGGGAATTTCCGGGACATAAAGAATGTAATTCTTGAAGTTTTCCTAGATTTATTACAAGTGCTTGAATGTGGACTTTGTTATCAACCCAACTAACAGTTCGGCTTCGTCTTCATCAAAGCTCATGTGCTTCCGAATGAACAGTTACCGCTTGTTTTCCGTAGACCTTGCTAAAGGATCTCTCTAAACTGAGCGGTTTTCGGCAGATGTCTGCGTGGCGGGCCGCTCCTGACAGGTACGGCACACATCCTAGCTTCTACACCAATGCATTACATGCGGAAAGTACGATGATGATCCACCAGGGGCCATCTGGCCATTCCTCGGCGCTTGAACCAAAGTCCCGTTCAGGGCCTTTCTCCCTCCTTTAAAAGCTCCGTCAAACCCCAGTTTTTAAGCATGGCCAGGTCAATCGCCTTGCAGACAGCCCGCTGTTCGCCCTAAAACCTCGGTCGGCCGCTGGCCCTCACAACCGCTCACCGCTAGGTGTCTGGGACACTGACTGGGCTGTACTTTGTGTCGGACGTGTGCACTCAGAGCCTTGAAATTGAAAATGCGCTGAAACATGTACTCTAATTCGAAGATCTCAATCCCGGTGACCATCTTCGCTTTTTTGAAACTGGAAACTGATATTTACTCATGTCGCTTGCCTCTCCAGAGATTGCTCCCTGACACCTGCTAGCCAGCTCTACCGTCCAGTAGCACAACGCCCCCGTGGCCCAATCCTAGAACTTCTTCTGTGTCGTATCTTTCTCTGCTACAACAGACGGTCTGTAGTTCGCTAATCTGAAGTTCTTCCCGTT
This sequence comes from Colletotrichum sp. HC292, assembly GCA_014705525.1. Classification (NCBI taxonomy): domain Eukaryota; kingdom Fungi; phylum Ascomycota; class Sordariomycetes; order Glomerellales; family Glomerellaceae; genus Colletotrichum; species Colletotrichum sp. HC292. The sequence goes on from JABGMY010000932.1 coordinate 7,832, forward strand.
ATCCTGCGATATCTTCTTATCATGATATGCCACATCGAAAGCACTTCTATCAGTCTTGTTGAACATCGCTCGGACCTTATTAGGGGCTCGAGTCGGGTTCCAATTGCCCTGGCTCATGATCGGCCACTCGAACTGCTCTTCTGGGGCTTGAAGCTTAAGGTTTTCCACGTTCTGGTACAACTTAGGGTACGTTGACATTGGAGGCTTCTCTATCGGAGCTTGCTGCACTTGCCTTCGCAAATCGGCGGCTTTGATGTAGCGAAGGGGGTCGTTTGGTTGAAGTCCAGAACAGGAGTACTAGAAGGCAAGAAAGTTAGACTGATGCATGCTACATGCTTCCTAGGAGTCATCGCCTACATAAGAACTGTCTGTTGGCGTTCGTTTGGTTTTCTGAATGTCAAGAGAGTCGGTCCGCGGTAGAGCAGGCCGGGAGGCAGTTGTCCTTGGAAAAGGGTCCGGAATAGACGAAGAAGGGACCGGGTTGAAAGACGAAGCAGCAGGATTGAATTGTGTAACTGGGGGGGTTGGTGACGGTGTATTTCCGACAGTTGGAGTACCAGCCGAGGGGGGTTCCGGGCAAGGGCACCGATGCTTGGAAGCTTGTGCGGCAGTCTGATTGTTCAATCTGTCGTCTGAAAGACTACTTGGTTGCTGGTTCTGCTGGTTGGCGAGGTTGCCGGTAGGAATTCTGTGACGATGGTCAATATTTTGGCGTATGGGCCCGTTGGCAAGATGACCTAGGGGATTGTTCATGCGATTGTTATGGGTATAGGCGTTAGAATGAAAAGAGTTGTTCGCGGGTCCAGCTGAGTTGTTGTTAAAGCTATTGCTACCACTCTGACTGTTGCGTTGAATATGGAGAACCGAGCTTGGGGGTTGACTGTTGATGCTGTTGGCTTGATAGCTCACTCCGTAATCAACAGGACGAGATTGCGTCTGATAGCCAAGATAGTTATTGATATGGCCATTGTGGAATCCCATCGGCTGCGACATAAGGTGCGTGGCTGTGTGCATCGCAGGCTGGTTGTTGAATTGATTGAATTGTTGATTGACGGCAAGGCTCATAGCAATATCTACAGGCTGAAGAAGAGGCTGCTGACTCTGGTGGTTTGAATTTCGATTGGCTGAACTTCTTCGACGATTATTGGACGGCTGGTTTGGAGACTGCTGGTCGGGTCTGTTGGGTGAAACATTGTTGGCAATAGATTCTGGACGCGTTTGAGCGTTGATAGGTCTGACTTGACCTGATGTGGCTATCGTAGAGTTGCTGACGGAATTCGACGCTGGAATCGTTGGAAAGAGGCCAGCAGGAGTGAGGTTGGAGGATGGTGTAGCGTTCTGGGTCGAGCTGGCCGCTGTGCCTGCTGAAGTCGTGGTAGACTTGTTCTCGGCGTTTTTGGACCTTTTGAAGAACATGATAAAAGTCAAGGCGCTATACCAGCAGCGAAAGTATGGAAAGATAACTAGACAGATGGTCGAAAGGTGAGAACAGTATTATTACTGTGACTTCAAGCAAAACAAGAATCATTTGAAAGTCATGGAGACTAGCCTCTGCGCGATGCTTTGAAGTGCTTTAAAGCATTGATATCTATTTCAGGGGTATTATTTGTCAATAGATCGAATATCCCAATTCATAGACATTCTTGATCGGTCGGTTGTGAGAGGGCCGCCATAAAGTCCTGATGTTTCAAATGCAGCGAAACGCTTGTCGGTCATCCAAGCCGGCCAACATGTATGTTGATACTGCTGCGGGCCTGCGCTACCCACCCCAGCTTGGTCAAATGGACCTCAGTACCAAGGGCTCTAATTCGTCCTAAATATACAGGCGCCATTGAAGAGATTTAGCGCGCGACTGGCCTTATAAATTTGGAAGTTCTATTGTTGGTTCAAATCCACCGGGCCGCGACCCCACCAACAAGACAACCGTCTCATCCCGAGGGAGGCCGCTTGACTCTGAGAAAACAAGAGAAGCCCAGTTCCATGTCCAAATTTCCTGCCGCAATCTGCAGTCTTTTTGGAAGAAAGTCGTCTCTTCATCCCTTCGACTGATTGTTAGTTCCTTATTCTTCCTCACACAACATTCACGATGACCAAGACCGAACAAGATTCTCACGACACTTTGCCGCAGCCCGGGCCTTTGGAACCATCCAAAACCACCGTTATTCACGGCGTTGATTTTCGGGCTCTTCATGAACATGCAATACTTCCTGATTTCGAGGCATTATTCAGCCACTTCATTCAAGCTCTAGATTCCCTGTCTGAAGACAACCTCAAGGACAGAGCTGCCAAGCTGGCTTCTGAGTGCCAGATGCTGCATCCGTCACATCCCAATGGAATTCGAGGCTTCGAAGTTGGCGCTTTCTTCATGCACTTTTGGACTTTTTGTAACCTCATTGCGCGGTGCATACCTCATCGTCACATTGGCCAGAAGCTTCTAGTACAAGTTTTTATTGACCTTGACGCTGCAAGCCAGGTAGGAAATTCCGCCTACTTTTACTAACACTGCCTAGCTAAGCTGATGAACTTGCTAGTCAATCAATGGAGACTGGAAAGGTCTTCCTGACTTGGACATGTTTACAAGAGAAGATTGGATATGTAAGTTCCATCCATCTGCCGGCCTGGTGTACGGAAGCTTACTTGCAAGCCAGCTCCAACCTTCGCACGTGTAAAAAGCGATGAAGAGGTATACACTTTGCAGCAGTGGCTCAACTTCAACTCTTTCGTTGCACGCCACTATGGCACTGGCTTTCCACGTGGTATCAACTTCGCCGTATTGGAGATTAGGCATGGTCTCGAGGAAACTCTACAAGAGCGACCAACGAAAGACGGCCGGCAGGACCTCGAATTTCAAATTAGCCACGATGTCGAGCAGTTGCTACATGAGCCCAAACGTGATATTGATAAGAGAGCAGAAATTCAGCCTTCGCCACTGGGACCAGAGGGAACCCACAGGGTCGCAGTCGCGGCTGAATGGCTGATACACGCGTCTTCGGTCCTTCTCCGGGAAGCGCTATCATGGGGCTCTAGACCCCTTCTGGATGATATGGATAGGCGCGTCTTTTGCAGTGGACCTCTGTTTAGTGGAATTCCTGGCCTCGACCTTGAGCGTTGGGGTTTCTGGAAAAGACGGTTGAACGGACTAAGGGGTCATCTGGGAAACGACGAAGAAACCAGGCACAGTGTGGATGAAGCGGTGGCGAGCATGTCGGCTGCGGAGTGTGTTGCTGCTCAACACTTGTAAATCACCTTAGTTGGTTTGACTCAACCTATCTAGGTAGGGGCCTTCGTAACTCGGTGGCAAAGGAACCTACTCCCCGATTGTATGATGAGGAGCACCTGACATGAACTCTATCAAGGCCCTCTCCACTCAGCTCCTCTCTTCCACCTGGAAAAGGATCCGCCGACAGCATGACTTACTATTATTTCAGATGAGGCAGTTGACACTCGGAAGACTCAAGGGTGGCTAGTTGGGCCTCGACCCTGAATCACCACAATGTTTCAGATCTCATCTTAGCAGCCAATACCAAATGCAGTAATGAAAGGAGGCGCACGCCTTGATGCCTTTTTGAAAATCGCATTCATCACAAAAGTATTTCACCACACTCAATTACTCCTCCACAATATGAGCATTCTTCTGTACCTACCTAGTCATGCAAATATCTTGGGTGCATTGTATGAGGTTGTTCCGGTACAGCTCAGGCATCTTGAGCTACATAGGCAGCAAATGTGCGCCCAATGTCGAGGGGGCGTCTGGCGTTTATCCCGCTCAAGCCGAGATTGAAAGTCCACTTCAAGCCGCCTCTTACCATACGGAAGATGCCACTTAAAGTCGGGGCGATGAGACTGTTTTGCCTTGCCGTCCCTGAGCCCTGGGGTACATTCTTAATAACTGAATATGCTCCGATGTTGCGACCCCGTACTGCCTAATAAGGGGTAGATCGCCCTACTGTCTCAATCGACTCAGCTCAGCCAACGCTCCGGCCAATCTAGAACGGTCCAAAATCAATGAGCGGCTCGGCGCGCTACAAGCGTCTTCAGGCACCCAAGACAAGACCCAGAAGTTCTCTCAATTATTCACTTAAGCGGGCCTCTACGCTCATTGTAGTCTCTTGGCTTAAGTTGTGGCAAGCGTCTTCGGGTTGTCCCGCCGGGCTAATGCCAAGTCAAGTACCCTTGGAATTATGTCTGAGACCGAGTCGGTATGTGTCAAGTTTGGTAGATAATTGGTATAGGGCTTACATCCCGGAATGTCAAGACCTCTGCATGAGAGTAAGATCTGGTCATTTGTGAAACCATCATCAGCCTTGTAGAGATGTTGACGGGGAGGAGTGCTTGAGATGCCGCGTGCCTGGCATGCCGCAGCAAGTGGCGCACTTCAGCAAGTTTAGCAAGGCAGGAGCTGACAGTGAATCAATATCCTCATGGGGCTGGCTGTTACAAACGGTGTTGAGGCACAGCCTCGGCCATACAAAGTATTCAATACGATCATCATCGGCAGAATCACTTTGCTATCCCTTGATGATGTCGAGACACGTCAGCTCGTCGTCTCAGCTTATAGTCTCGGCTCCTCAACCAGGTCGAATACAGCAAAAAGAAGTAACCTGAGAGATCATGAGAAACGTCTCGGGACAAGTTCATTCCAGATGGACTGGGAAGCATTTGAATTCAACTGAAAGTCTTTTTGCTTGTACAAGGGAGTAGAAGTCTAGGAAAATCTTGTGAAGAGGAAAAAGTATATAAACAGGTTTGTCTCCCGACTTTCCAACGTTTCTGGTCAGCTCACCAACAGCATCAAGAAAACACCAGGCCTTAAAACCATTACTGTCTCTCGTCCACCATCATTCTATCCAACTTTGTCTCTCTTTAGAACAAACTCAAAAACCAATCACAATGCGTTTCACCGTCGCTCTCGTCGCCTACTTCACCTCCGTCGCCCTCGCTGCCCCCGAGGGACTCTCCACTCGAGAGCAAGACCCCGAGACCGTCATTGACCCCCTCGAGGGCAAGGCCGACCTCCTAGCCGCCACCAACGCATCTGCCCCTGACCTCGTGTACGCTGGAGTCCTCGGCAACGGTCTCCTCGAAGGCTTCGTCGACCCTTCCGTTCCCGTCATCGACGCAAGGGACCTCGAGGGATCCGAGCTCGATGCCCGCCAGGGCTGCGGCGCCAACACCGTCCGTTGCAGCGAGTCGAACCGGGCCCGCACCGGAATCTGCGGTCGTCTTCTCGACATCCTCGGCGGCCCTGCCTTCGTCAACCAGCCCCTGCCCGCTGCCAACTTTTGGTGCTGGTCCGATGTCCACGTCAGCACCAACAACCGCTGCTGCATCAGCTGGAACAGACGTGTTGGCGGATCCAAGACCCAGCACTTGTTCAACGCTGCCGTCAAGACCATGAACATGTGCAAGACAAACGCTCTCGTCTCTGGATGGTCGCCTGATGTCAAGCTTGGCAAGACATGTGTTAAGCAGTGCCTTTCCAACTGGCCCAACGGTTGCTAAGGGGTGCCTCCTCAACACTATGCGCAAATATGCCGCTAAATCTCAAGAGGCTTGGATTATACCGGATCAACCTCACCAAGCGGCCGGTGCTGGCGCAGACTTACCATGTGACGGAGGATGACTTGAAATTGATGACGGGGAAAGACGGAATGCTGGGACTGATATTGAGTTTGAAAATTTCTTTCTTAAACCGACTTTACTTCGTAAACGAGACAGAGTCACTTGATGAATACAGATTGGTGCTGTTGCTCAACTTGTTCCCAAAATGGATAGTGAAAGTTGTGACAAGACGTGATCTTGCTCCAACGCAAACACAGGTCTAACTGAGAATCAGCTTGAAAATGCACTACAAGTGTCCAGCCACGGCCACTTCCACGGCACTCATCTTTCCCAACGCCTCGTCAACATTCTTCTCCGCCTCCTCATCTCCAAGGTGACTCCTCAACTCCCCCAACCGTCGTTTCCAGAAACCCCACCTCTCAAGATTGAATCCGAAAGTGCCTGCAAACAGCGGTCCCGCCCGGAAGACCCTCTGGGTTGAGTCATCAAAAGGGCCGCGAGTGTGCCAGAGGAGGCTTTCCTGAAGCATTGTCGGTGCCGCTTGGATGAAGAACTCCGCGGCAACGGTAATCCTCGTCACCGCTTCGGGACACAGCGTCTTCGAACCCACCGCTGCATCATCCCCGATCTTTGCAGATGCCTCATCTAAGCCTTTTGATCTTTCACTCGGCTGCGTGTCAGCCACCTCGTCTTCTTTTATCGGCTCATTGGCCGCGGAACTCGAAGGGCCTCCCTCCAACCCGTGTTCCTCCCTCCAGGCTCGCTCTCTCTCAGCTCTTTTCTCCTTCTTTCTTTTCAGGTTCTTTTCAATCATCTCCCTACGTTCTTCTCTCATTCTTGCCAGATCCTCTTCGAGCTGCTCCAGATCCTCCTCGAGACCGAAAGCTACCGACCACAACACCAGGTTCATTCCCCGCTTCAGCCCGCTCCCAATGAGGCGCGCGATCCACGAGTTGAAATTGAGCCACTGTTGCAAGGTGTAAATTTCATCCATTGCCGGTAATGTCATCATCTGTCGGATCTGCGGTTTTCGACTGTCAGAAATAAACCAGATGGGTTTTCAGCCAAGGACATCTAACCTTTGAAGTTTTCTCTCAGTGTCTGTCCCAGCTCAGGCAAGTCCTTCCACTGCGGGTTCCCAAGTCTGCAACTAGATCAGCCTTGAAAGATCAACACTCGGTATCGCTGCAGAGCCATCTCACCTTTCCGATCCTCTCTAGCTCCAGCACGACGTCGGTGAGCAGTCGCTGCCCGATGTGTCGATATGACACGCAGCTGACCGTGAGCACATAAAAGTCCCAAAAGGCCCACATCTCTATTCGCTGACCAGGCTCAACTTCATTCTTCACACGTTCGACGTAGGCAGCATGAGCCTTTTCTACTTCAGTCACGACCTCCTGGGTTCTGTCCTTCAAATTCTCTTATGTCAATCCGTCGAAGGCTTCCATGATCTTGAAAAACAGGCCGTCGTATTCCGGCTCTACATCGCGGTGGAACAGCTTTTCAAAGTTTATGCCGTGATAGACATGGACTGTCTCAAACGTCTGCGGCTCATGGTGCCCTCGCGATCTTTTGGTGTCGGCTTCGGAGGATGTCATTTTGCTGGTTTGGCGCCAGACGAGGTTGAGTGGGAAAATCAGCATGGCTTCGAAAGGAATAAGGGCTTTGCTGCAGCTGAGGCCCAAAGAGAAGTGCTGATGTAAGACGAGCATGAGCCGTGGGAGCCGTGTTGTTCGTCGGCGCCTCTTCGACTTATGAAATCGGGATCCTAACTTAGCCGCCGCGGATGGCAGTGAACCAACGACGTGACATCCAATTGCTGCGCAGTCGCGCGCTAACCCCTTGTTAAGTCTTCTCCATGAACCAACCATGGCCCCTGTCAGCGACCGCATCGTCGGTTTACTTATGTTGTTGGATCGACTCTCGTAAAGTTGATCGGGGCAAGCTATTTGAGGCTTCGTGGATATGGCGGTAAATCCCCGAATTCCACATTAGGTCAAGAAAGCCGATGACAGGCACTAGTCTTGGGACTCGTGGTTCAGGAATTTGGATCAACCAAGGTGTATATCGATGACCGTAGATAGTTCAGAAGTGAAGCAAGTCAATTTAGCCCTTTTAGCTGCACACTACCTAACGCCACTGTTCGCACCCTATTACCCATCACAGCAAGTTTTACAACGAAGTCAAACCTCTGAAATGCATGCAGTTCCTATTTCCACTACACCCATTCATAGCGCTGCAACTACGTCGAGGTCGAAATCTGTGTCGTTTCTACCACAGGCACTACCTTAATGTCATCTCCTGGTTGTATACGCTGCGACATGATCGAGGTCTACATCTTGACTCGGAACAAGTAGCGGAGACGAACTTGGGCCACGTCGTAGACGATGAATTCATTGTAGTAGAGGCCTGCGTTTTGAACGTTGGTGTCACCAGGAGTGACGGACGTGTCAGGCTACGGATCGATTAGCACATTCTACTCAGCAACAACGACACAAAAACTACAAAAAGGACGCAGCCTCGAAATAGCAGTGACTCACCATCTGAATGCCCTTAAGTGAAGGGTGAGCGGCGCTGGCGTCCATCCACTTGCTCGGGCCTGTTCGGCCCTGGCCCCAGGTCGAAAGCATACCGCCGGCCTTAGCGCTGTCGCCTGCGTTGTAGCTTGCGTTGGTGAGCTTCTGGATAGGGTCACCAAGCTCAGCCTCACAAAGGAGCAAGAGTGCCTCGCCTCCAGAGCTGTACGAGTTGCAGTAGTTGGCAGACTTGGACGACATGTCTGCGAGATAAATACCCTTTCCGAACATGTATCCGGTGCTGGGCGCCTCAGGAGGAGCAATTCGAAGACCTTGGCTAAGGATACCACCAAAGTTTGTAACACGAGAGCCGTGCCAGAGAAGACGTCGGTCTGACTTCAAATTCGGGATTTTCTTCTTCTCGAAGCGTTCCAACTCGCCGTTACGCTCGATGCGGAAGATTTCTTGTACCCTGTAGTTAACGTGGTGCGTGGAGCCCTTCGATCCGTTCAGATAATCTGAAAGCAAGCTGAATTCCTTGCTCTTGTGGTCAAGAGGAGTCATCTCGTTCATTCCCAGGCTTCGGAATTGGGTGTCGGCGGGGTGGACGTCGGAGATGGTCTTGCGGTCGATCTTCATAAGATCGGAGGCAGCCTTCATGTCCGACAAGCTCTCGAGGAGGTCGAGTTCCTTCTTGAGCATATCACCGGAACTGATGATAGGCGGCCGGCGGCGGCCGAAAGCGTGAGGGATCAAAGAATAGAACTGGTTGGACAGATGCTCAGTCGCGGCGGCGACAGTCATAGAGTACTTGGAGTCGGCAAGTGATGGGTCGTTGATCAAGGCACTCAGGTCCTTGAGTGACTGGAAACCACGAAGAATGGTGTTCTTGCTGAGCTTGCCAAGGGGCAACTTGTTGGCATCATAGTCCATGGACGACATGGCTGAAGCGAAGTATCCCATGTTGAAGATGACACCCATGAGCTCCTGAACAGGCTTCTCCAGGGTGCACTTCACGTCGGGCTTCTTCTCTTCGGCATCCTCAGTCTTGACGGTGTCATCGGCGTCGTCGGCACCTTCGTCGTCGGAATCCTCATAATTGCGCTCGACGTAAGCGTACTTGCCGGACTTGGGATCGTTGGCGCGATCGGCCCAGCTCCATCCGCTCTTGTCCTTGAACTTCTTGTCGAATTGCTTCAAAGCATCATCCAAAGTGCCGTTGCCGAGGATCGCCTTTTGGCCATAGTCGCCAACTCTGCCCCATCGGGTCCAGGTTTTGTAGACTGAGCCGTTTTCAATGAGCTAGCAAGGTCAACTTCAGTCCATGCACGCGACAATTTGGCTGCATATGCAGACAGTAACATACCTGAACGCGATAGAACTTGTTATTGTTGTTCGAAGCATTGGTCTGATTCAGAGACGCGTCGTAAATAGTACCATCAGGGGCGATGTACACAGCGCCGGGAACAGTGCAGCCCTCGTCAATGGGGACAGCAATTTTCTTGCTGGGTTTGGCGGATTGGCCATCAGTGGCTTCCTTCTTCACATTGGTTTTCACGTCGGTCTTGTCGTCAGCATCGTCGGAAGATGCGGCAGCAGGAGCAGCAGCTTTCTTCCCCTTGGCGGCGCCATTGGCAGCAGTCTTCTTCTTCTTAGGCTCAGGAGGCGCGTCGCTCTCATTGTCAGATTGCGCGGCGGCGGCGGCGGCCTTGGTACGCTTCTTTCCGTTGGCCTTGGTCGCAGGGGCTGACTGCTGCGACTGAGAGGCGTTCTGTGAAGCACTGGCCTGGGACGAAGCTCCGTTCTGGGACCCGTTGGCTGCAGGAACAGGAGCAGGAACAGGGGTCTGCATTGGCTGGGGCATCTTGGACTGGCTGCCGCTGGTAATGGCAAAGTCGTCCTCGGGGGCCTTGGACCCTTTGGACTCGCATTCCTGGGCCCACTCCAGGCTGACGATGGGGATGTTGTTCTTCTCTGCGGCCGCAACCTTTGTGGTTTTCGCGTTGAAGTCGCCCTGGGTGGTGATGAGGTGCGTCGTCTTTTTGGAGACGGATTTGGCGATGGTCGCGCCCAGCGAGGTCAGAAGCGACTCGATCTCGGTACGCTTTTGGGTGAATGTGCCGCTGATGGCGATCGAGGCTCCGTCGAGGGGTTGAGCTGCTGGGGCTGCTGGAGCAGCAGCAGCTGTCCTGCCCGATTTTCTTGGGGGCATTGTGGGCGAATGCGGAGAAGGAACAAGGAAAAGGGAGGGGCGAACGTCACAGGGATGACCGCTGGGTACGATTGAGTTCGATTGAGTGCAGTACGCAGCGTGAGGTAGGATGAGAGTGAAGATGAAGGCAGGACAGAATTGACGAAGGAGAGAGAAGAAGGGATCGCGAGAATATATTTTATTTCTGTGTTGGTCGGAGAAAACCCCCGTCAGCTCATACCTTCCCAACACGAAGATGGACGGGAGGAAGCTACCAGCAAGGGAAAGCGCGACCTGAGCTACCCCAGGTAAGGTAGGCAAGGTGCTAGGGAGGTGCACGCTTTCAGCACCTTTCGTCACAACCAACATGGAACAGCAGGCACCAACGCCGCTGGTGCCTGGCGCACGTGCCATTGGAGCCGCCAAGCTCCCACAAGCTCGACTTGAGCCGTGGAAAGACCCGACAAATGGAGCCTCCTGCCTGGCCATGGAGATGAGTCCATGGATGGTGTCGCGACCTTTTGCGAAGATCCATAACCGAATGGCTTCTTTTGCCTCTGGAATCCAGCCTCTTCCTTTTCTTTCGTCGACGGAGGTCACCCCAGGATGAAATGAAGCCATTCATGTTTTAGGCAGTGAGGGCTCAGGTGCTGCATCCGTGCCTCACTGTATAATCAAGAGAGATGACCCTTACATGAGGATGTGACAACGATCGAATGTAGACCTCCGCACTACTCACTGATACGTCAATTTCTCAATGTAGTAAGAGAGGGGAATTTTCATGTCAAAGGTAGCAATGATGTTAGATAATGTGGTAGCAAAACAATCGCTCGTTCACCAGCAGAGCCAATATCTCAGTATCTAATTATTTTACGGCGAATGCACCACCATCACCAGATAAGTCCTCCATACGTTTCAAACATCAACATGTCCTCAAAGTCATCAAGGTCGTCTACCATGTCATCTGGGTAGTAGCCATTCATCATCATGAACTCTTCTGGGGAGTTGTCAGCTTAGTGCTTCTTCATTCTTCATCATCTTCCTCATCTGCATCTGAAAGGGTAGTGTTAGAGTTAGCGAACGGAGGAAGGGTGGTTGATGGGAATGGGGATAGTTGACGGGAGACAGGAAAGATGGTGAGATATGCTAGTTAAAGGAGACGGAGGGGGCGAAAGAGACGAGGAAGAGGGACGAGGAAGAGAGACAAGAAGGGAAAGAATAGAAAGGGTGAAGAGGGCAGCAATACAACTTACCGTCCATCATGTCGCCCACGTCGGTGTCAAATTCGTCGTCGTCCTCCTCATCGTCGTCGTCGCCGTCATCGCCGTAGCCTGGATAGGATGGAGGGGGTTCCGGCTTGACCCGCTGAGCCAATTCGCCCACGTAGTGCTTCCAGTCAATACCGGTGTACTCTTGTGTGGCGTCCACTTTCTCGGTGCCGCCCTTCCCATAGAATGACACACGGGCATGCATGCCAGCTGAAATCTGGTTTGGGAGACCAATCTTGATATGCTCTAAGTTCAGCCCAGGGACTTCCCGAAGGCTCTTGAGCATTTTGGCCCACACGTTAAACTTATAGTGGGCACGAAGGTCCTCGCCGGTGTCGTTGGGATTATGCGGCGGGCGGTTGATGAGGGTGACCCGGTACAGCTCAAGCCTCTTGAGTTTAGCGGCAAATTTGCGCACAACGTCAAGTAGACCCTTAGTCTCAACCTCACAGAAGCCAAAATTGAGCTCCTCTAGACACGGGAGACGTGGGGACGGCGGAAGTGCTAGCAACTGCGTAGTGGCGGGAGGCGTCATCGCCATCATCGCCGTCGCCGCCGCCGCCGTCGTCGTCGTCGGTGTCAGTGTCGTCGTCGTCGTCGGTGGCGTCGGTGTCGTCGTCGTCGCCGCCATCGTCGCCATCGTCGTCGTCGTTGGCGACGATGGCGATGACAGCCACTTCAAGAGCTTTTCAACGCCACCGCGTGCGTTGTAGAAGTTGATGCGGAGATGCTTGATATTCGTGAGGTATCCGAGGAACTGGCACAATAGGTAATCGTAGCGATTGTGATCCTTTTCCGTCGGTTTGCCGGCGATAGCGACGGCTCTGTTGGGACCGTATCCGATGTTTGCTACGAGAATAAACGTCTGGAGACCCTGAAGGACAGGGACAACCTTCGGTTTAAGGTAACTGGTGAAGAGGTTGAAGGCATCGTCGTTAGGGACGCACATCTGCCGACGGAGCATCTCGAATGTCTTTGGGCGGGCTCCAGCGTTACCAAGGGCGGTGAGTAGGGTGATCATGACTTTGTTGGCGTATTCCTGGGCTTCTCGAGAGTTTGTTTTCGCCAAAAGGTCAACGCCGGTTTCCTTGCGGATAGTGGTGGCTCCATAGCTTGCCCAGGTGGCGCCGTAGCCATCGCGATGCTCACGCTCGCGTGACTGATAGTCTCGGATTCCCACGGTTTCGAGGTTCTTCAAGTTCCGGAAGGCCTCGGTGAGCATTACTACATCCTGGCCACTGCTGACAAGGGTGCGGTGGTCGGCGTAGGCCTGGCGGTAGGCGTTCTCTTGGGCTAGTTCCACGGATGAGAAGCGGCGTTCGTCGAAGAAGTTGAGCCCTATTACCACGTGGTCGAGGCAGTCGCTCAGACGGGAGTTGCTGATATCGACCAGGGCTTGTAAGCTCTGTTCGGTAAGCATAAACTGCCGCTTAGTGAAGAACTCTCTCATGAAGGTGTTAAACAGGGATTGTTCGATTGACTTGCACGTCAACCGAAGGTTCCCGAGTTCGGGCGTCGTCAGGTGCGATGAAATGCGTAGAAGGACCTCGATCGGCACCTTGCTGAAGGGGGTTGTGGGCGACGACGGCCGCGACGGCAGCGACGTTGGTTGCGACATGGTGACGCCAGAGGACGACAGAGAGTGACGACAGGCCCGAGGAGGATGGGGAGGGACAACGAGAGCAGTGTCGACGACGGCGATGACAGCGACGGCGAAGAAGGTAGAGATGAAGTTGAGTTGAAGGTCAAAGCGAGGAAGGCGCGACTGAGAGCGTGAGTTAAGGTAGGCGCGTGCTTTCCTAAAAGGTTGCGATGTAAAGTTTAGGCAGGAACCGTCTGGTGGGGGGCGTTATTGCCTTGACGCGCTTGCCACAGGCAGGTAAGGTATGGATATGGATGTCAGTCTCTTACCAAGGTAAGGTACCTAGATGGAGATGAAGTCGAGATGGTGATTCAGAATAGCCTCACGGCACCCAATTGTCTCGTTTTGTCTCAAGCTCGCGCCAGCTATTGCCTGTTCCCTTGAATGGAGCTCTAAATCGGTTAACAAGCCCTGGTGATGTTACACCGGCAGGAGCAACACCAGCTCCTGATTGGTTTGCAAGATGTTCCGGTCCGTGTTTTAGGGAGGGTGAACGCTGTAAGATACCTGGAGGTCAATACCTGCCGCGGCCGGTCAGTTGACAGGTGAGTGACATGAAGGAGCTTGGACCACCAGGTGAGACCTCTGCCGTCATTCACAGTGCAGCGTCCCTGCAGTGACGGCCCTCCAGGCTGCAGTGCCCCACAGAACGGCTTCCTTTTGGCGCTAAGTCCCGATAAGGATATGGACCCATTATATACCTCATTCGGGACGCTGATTTAGCAAGTCCAACGGACTCTCTGTCTCTGTCAGGGGCGGATGATCCCCGACGCTGCGTGACAGAATCTAAAAAATTGGAAAACGCACCTCACCTAACAGAACCCCCTTTTGTTTCCTGGATTAAGGTAGAACAAGGGCTCCCTACACAAGTTTTCGACGGTCCATCTGTCGTTGGCACCTTATTTTATCGTCGTTCTCGCTTTTTAACTGCACGTCGAAAAAGGGCTCCGTCGCTCCAAATTTTATTATATACGTCAGCAACGTCCTTCCACCATACCGGTTGTCAGCCGACACAAAAAGCAACGACTCGTCGTGCTGGTCTGTCGCCATTTTCTGCCCATGTGGATCGAAGAATCTCAGCAGACGGGCGCTCTCCTTTGTTTTTGTTGTGCAGCACACCCCCGGCAAGCCATCAGTGGGCGTGGCTCAGCCCGTCACCCCCAATCTCAGCCAGAAAGTCTTGGCACCACCACCAAATGCCAAATGGAATCGACAATTGCTTTTCATCTTGAAACAGGCCCTGGATGATGCTCATGCGGAGAAGACGCCTTTGTCTGTTCTCTCGGAATCAACCGGCCAAAGTCGCATTGGTCGGGAGCCAAGACTTCGACAATGTCCTTGTTATTGTCTTGACTGGCCCTTTGTTCGGATGCCCGCACCGTCGACGATCGGCTTCGTCTCAACTTGATGGCCTCTGTCAACGGTCATGGTTTATTTCAACGTCGTTTGCCACCAACGCTGGACAAGGTCATCCCATTTGTTCGCTTGAGGTAGGACCTGGGCAGAAATTGCACTTAGATCAGACTCGACTGATTGCAGGACTCGTCGAAGAAATCGCCTCAGATTGCGCAACATGGACCAATATTCAGGCATCTCTGCAGAAAAGCCCAGAACCCACAACGCCGCTCTGTTGGTGGGAATTCCGCACGGGACGAACTTACAGTTTACGTATCTCTCTCGACTGAGCAGTTTGTCCGGCTCGGCGCGCCTCCAGGCCCGTTGGCCCGTCCCAAAGGCCGTCAATCATATCCGTATGCCTCCAGAAGCCCGCATGCGGCCAACACCAGGACCTCAATAAATCGCACGAGTGCAGCCAGAGTCGCATTCCACGTGGGGTCGTTCATTCGTTTATTGACCGTCAGGCACAGCGGATTGGAGAGAGATGAAGGGAGAGAGGCGAATACGCATGGCGCAAGGCACAGGATGCCCACATCACGTCCTCGGTGGCACCAACACCACGAATTGGCGAATTACGACGCCCGTCAGATGCCCTTTTCACCGCTCGCTGCCAACGGTTGGCCTTTACCTGCGGCAAGAGGCCCATAAGTTTAAACTGATCGAGAAGGTGTGCTGACTGCCATCCGACGGGCATGTTGCAATTCTGCCAATTCTGCCCGTGGCCTTTCTCATTTTCTTGCGGCGTGCCAAGACGTTCGCCAAGAGTCGCAGCGGGGAGCCTCAACAAGACGCAGCCCACGACTGGATCCGGACCTTATTTTTCCATCCTCCGGCTGCCATGGGCGGAGATGACCATCGGGGGTTCAATGCAACGATACCTGGCACCAAACAATTCTTCGCTGATCACCTGCGGACGCGCTGATAGCCTCATGGTACAATCGCCGACATGGTCAAGATGGAGCACCGGTTCCTGGATCTTGCTGCCCCCGGTCCATGACTGACCCCCGTGCGCCCCGTCCCCAAGACCGCAACTTCTGCAAACCCCGTCTTACTCGCATCTGACCATGCTCATTTGCTCGCTCGGTGATCATTGATAGAGAACTGGGGCGAGCGAGAACTTGGCAAACACCCCCACCGTCGTCCCTAATCACCCCGACCCTCCCGGGGCCACATCCGCCAACACCATGGCCACCGCTGGTGCTACCGAACCGGCTTGATTCCGATCTCGATATAAGGACGCGTCTCCCCAGCAGGGACCAACGTTTGTCTTGTTTGGCGACTCAGCTTCGGTTCACTCACGCTGCCGTCACTCAAAGAAAATCTTTCCAACTCGACACCGTTCGACCAGTCACTCTTTTAAGACAACACAAACGCAGCGACAATGAAGTCCGTTCTCTTCTTCGCGACCGCCGCGGCGGCTGCCGGCCCTTACCTGGCCTGGACCGCCGAGTCCTTCACCCAGCACGAGATCGACAACAAGAAGCCCTACCACTACACCAAGGCCGTCCTCTACGACGGCTTTGAGGCTGCCTACGCCCTGACCAAGAACGAGACCGTCCTCGACTGGTACCGCGGGCGCATCGACGAGCGCATCGTCCTCTCCAACGGCAGCATCGCCAACTGGAAGTCCGGCGCTTACTCCCTCGACGAGTACCGCATCGGCAACAACCTCCTCTGGTGGTACGAGCACACCGGCGAGGAGAAGTACAAGACCGCCGCCAAGATCATCCGCGACGAGCTTGCCCACCACCCCCGTACCGACGAGGGTGGCTTCGTCCACCGTCACCCCATCTACGACCACCAGATGTGGCTCGATGGCATCTTCATGGCCGACACCTTCTACGCCAAGTGGACCTCCCTCTTCGACAAGAAGAACGCCACCGCCTGGAACGACATCATCAACCAGTTCGACATCATCGACCGCCGCACCCGCAACACCACCCTCAACCTCCTGTACCACGGCTTCGATGAGACCAAGACCGCCGTCTGGGCCCACTCCGAGACCGGTGCTTCTCCTCTCATCTGGTCCCGTGCCGTCGGCTGGTACGCCGTCGCCCTCCTCGAGGTCATCCAGCTCCTGCCCCGCGGCCACGCCGGCATTGAGAAGCTGAGCAACTACTTCATCACCCTTGCCGACGGCCTCAAGAACTCCCAGGACGCCTCCGGCGGCTGGTACCTCATCATGGACCCCTACTACGTCGGCAACCCCGCCAACTACATCGAGTCCTCCGCCTCTGCCCTCTTCACTTTTGCTCTCCTCAAGGGCACCAAGCTCGGCCTCATCCCCGAGCAGAAGTTCTTCCCTGCCGCGGCCAAGGGCTACCAGAAGCTCACCGACTTCGTCACCGAGAACGCCAACGGCACCATCAACTGGGAGGGCACCGTCGAGGTCGGCTCCCTGAACAGCGACGCCAGCTTCGAGTACTACACCGGCGTCGAGCTGGCCGCCAACGACTACAAGGGCGTTGGCCCCTTCATGTTCGCCTCGTACGAGTGGGAGACCTACAACCTGACCAAGACCCCTGGTCGTGGTGGCCTCAAGCCTCCCCGCGGCGGCCCCAAGGGCCCTCGCCCCGGCCGCCAGTTCAACCGCCGCTTCCAGAAGTCCTACTGGTAGAAGATGGAATGAGAGCGAGCCCTTGAGATTCGAAAGTCACGACCGGCGAGCATGTACATGACTTTATTGCTTAATTTCTTAATCCCGTCTGGGGCGTTGTACATTTTTACATATTCACCTGAACATAGATTCATTCTTTCATCATTAATCCGCTGCGTGAAACTATGCAACCTGCACGTTGAATCTTTGGACGTTAACCTTGGGCGCTGCCCACGGCAGCGCATTCAACGCTTGTCCGATCCTCTTCATACCTTCTCTCACAACCTCCTCGTCTTGCGAATAAACCACCCGGAACCATCCAGGCTCAAGGCAGTGCTCCTCCCCGGGATGCAAAAACACCCCCTTCTCAACCAGTTTCTCTGCCAACGCAAACTCCCTCTCCTGATCAGTCCCAGACTCCTTGGGCGGCAACCACGGCCCCAAGTTGGTGTACACAAAGTACCCAGCATTCGCCTCGAGATATCCAATCCCCAAGCTCGTTAACATTCCCGTGGCAAACTCATACGCCCCCTTGAGCTTCCCCCTGGAGAGCGCAATAAACTCGTCATGCCACGCCCGATCCTCCAACATGGTCGACGCAATCGCCACAGACGGGCCCGCGGGCGAATGGAACCTCACCACACTCTTGAACGCATCATGCAGCGCCCGGTTCCTCGACACAAGCGCGCCCAGCCTCAGCCCGGGGGCCGCAAAGTCCTTGGCCAGCCCGTACTCCACGTGCACCAGGTCCGGATCGATCATCCCCTCCGCCGGGTCTATCGAGAGCACCGAGGTAAACGTCGTCAGGTCGTCCGAAAACACCGACAGCCCGTATATCTCGTCGCTTATTAGATGAATCCTATGCCGCCCGCAGAATTTCATGATCTCGACCAGCGTCTCGCGCGGGTAGCACCGTCCCAGCGGGTTGTTCGGGTTCACAATCATGACGGCGCGCACCTTCACACCCCTCTCCGCCGCCCGCGCCACGGCCTCCTCGAACCGGTCCACCACGCTTGCTTCAAAACAGTTCTCCGGGGTCGTGTCGGCATACACCACCTCCACGCCCATCTCGTTCCCGAAGTCGAGCTCGAAGCGCCCGTAGACAGGCCGGCTCGTCAAGATGCCCTCGCCGCGCGACGCCAGCGCGAAGGCGAGGACGTGCTGCACCGCCGTCGCGCCGCTGGCGAGCTGCACATGGTCGCTGGTAATCTTGAAACACGGGTCGAACGTCAGATTGAGGTGCGCCGCGAGGGCGGAGCGCAGGCGGGCGCCGCCGGCGGTGCTGTAGCCGTAGGTGAAGACGTCCTCGCGCAGGGGCGTGCAGGCGGCGACGGCGGCGACGGCGGGGAGGACGAGGGCGTTGGAGGCGAGGGCGAAGGAGATGAGGCCGTCGGGGTTGGAGGACGGGTGGTAGGTCTGCGGCGGGGCGAAGCGGAAGGGAAGGAGGAGCTGGGCGGAGGTAGCGAGGGCGCGCGGGGAGAGCATTGTGCCGTGGCGCCGGATGGTCATGGCAGCCAGCGCTTGTCGGTGTTGTGTGATGGAAAAGTATCACGGCGATTGCGATGGTTGTTGGTGGTGATGGATGGCGGAGGCGGTGACGGCACTTTGAAGTGCGCGCGGGCTGCCGATCGCGGGGGTCGGGGAATCAAAGATGAGAACCTTGCTGGCTTTCCTCCATCCGACGTGTCAATCGATGCATGGGAGGGTCAACTTGCGCAAATGCGCTCAGCGTTCCCACTCGATAGACACCGAACGTCGCGGGCTCTTATAGGGGGGGAGGAATCCAACGTCGTTGAGTTAAACACCAATTAAACTTGCGGATTAATCGTTGTCTTTGATGCGCTGGGCCGGTGGGAGAGACGGCTGGCTGGTGTTCATCTGCCTAGCTCGCCGGTATCGCGGGCCGGGAAGGCGGGCCGTACGGGGCCTGTGGGCGCCGGAGTGGGCTCCAGTCACACAATCGCGGCAAGGAGGTCGGAGACCGAGAAGGACTCGGGGAGGATGCTTGCGGCTACGATCGGGGCTGTGAGTCGGACCCGGACCCGGGAGCCGGGAATGTTTCATCTTGGTCGTTGCTGAGCAGAGACGCTTGATAATCATTCGCACCCGCTACTAGACTCTCTGATGTGCGCGCGTAGTCAAGCCGCGACGATTGTCGTACAGGTAAAGGGCGGTAGACCTTGCCTCCGTTACTACTACCGCAGCGATTGGTTTTCTGCGCGCTGCCTCCGCCCTCTTCTAAGAACAGAAGAACAGCCACATGGAGTATTGGCTGGTTTGGGATGCTTATGTCAATGGTTTTCGCTGGAATTTGTGAAACTTTCTTCACCCCAGACGGATGTCTCGCTGTGTCTTGTCGGTGCACGCTACTTGATCGCTGGGTGCAGCCGCATTCCTTACATTTCAGCGTTGCCCCTGCACGATCATTCCGGGGGCTTTGGCGCATCGGATCACAAACATGGAATTCCTCGTTCTAGTCCTGTGTTTGGCACAAGACAATTGTGGTTTTTAAAAAAAAAACAGGCAGCACTTCAGATAGCAGGTTGTATTTCGCAACGCATCCCGGACTGTTTGCTCCGTCTACCCTCACATCCATCGGTCGCACCCGGCCCTGAAGAGCGCCAAGGACGGGGTATGGGCGCGTAGCATTGCAATGGCTGCCGTGCCTGCATGGCGATCGGCCGGGGAAACATGTTTTATGCCCCGAAGAAACAGCCTCCTTTGTTTGCTTGGTAACGACCCAGCTGCGCCTCTCCATTCATTGTCAGCCTCCTCGCAGAAGCTGAAATTGAGTTCTCAAGCAGAAATGGTAAAGTAATCGCCAAGCCTATCATCGCAAAAAAGCACCAGCTTCTGAGCACAGGCACCGTCCGAACTCACTACGTGCTACGTGCCGCGGTCGTCAGATGAACGAATACGAAAAGTTCCCCAGTGAACCGAACAGCTGAATGATGGCGTCAACCATCCCCCTCCCCGCATGAAGATGCCTCGCGCCGCAAACCTGATTGACGGCTCGAAGCAGAACAATCTAGAGACATTGCGATTCTCGGTCTGTGTTGGGTCGTACAGCACAGGCATCACGACGGGCCTTACGTGGCGATCATCAGACTGCCGAGATTCTCGACCAATCCAGCGCCTTCGGTACCTACCTTGGCCCCCCGGAAATTTTCAGCAATGCCATGCAGAGAGCGTGGTCACCAATCGCAAGAGCCGCAACACGTTTGCCTGCCGATGATCATGTATGCCTGGAGGCTGTTCGTCCAACGTCATGACGTAGAGCAGAGCCGCCAGGCACGAAAGAGAGAGAGAGAGAG